>VCRL01000198.1:0-69216 GCA_013306195.1 Aspergillus latus
GTCTGAGTGATAATGGGTGGACTAATAATGACCTTGGAGTTCTATGGTTAGAAAAGGTCTTTGAAAAGCATACTATGGCGCGTACAATTGGGAAATATCGGCTTTTGATTCTTGATGGCCATGCTAGCCATGAATCAGCAGAATTTGATCTTTTCTGCAAGAATCATCAAATTATCCCTCTTTATATGCCTTCTCATTCATCAGATAAACTGCAACCTCTTGATGTTGGCTGCTTTGCACCCCTAAAGGAGGCATATGGGATAGAGGTGATGAGAAGCATTCAAAATGGCATTCATCACATTGATAAGGAAAACTTTCTTGATCTTTATAGAGAATCAAGAAAGGCCTTATCATCTAAGAATATTTGCAGTGGTTTTACAGCTTCTGGTCTAGTTCCTTTAGACCCCCAAAGGGTGCTGGATAAGCTTACCATCAAGAATATTACCCCCCCTACTACTGCTCACGGACCTCCTGCAGATGCTGAATGGATTGCAAAGACCCCTTATACTACTACTGAGGTGCAAAGGCAGATGGAGCTTATCAAGCAGCTTATTAAACGCAACTCCCAAAGTCCCCCAACTGAGGCTATCCGTCAGCTCGCTAAGGCAGCTGAATCTACTATGCATAAAGTCCTTCTCCTAGATCAGGAGATAAAGGGGCTACGTGCAGCAAATAAGAAGCAGAAGCGAAAGCGTGCAACTCCTAGATCTTATATTGCTACTGGAGGTGTTCTGACAGGTGCTGAAGGCCAGCAACTTGCCCAAGAAGCTATACAGGCGATGGAGATGGAACCAGTTCCTAAGAAGCGTGCGCCACCACGATGTAGTAATTGCCATCAAATTGGTCATATTAGAACAAGCTGTCCTAGTAGACCTAGATAAATTCAAAAATTCAAAGGCTTTTTGGTTTGGTTTGATTTCGTAGTACTAAGATATCGTCTAGTTGACTGCCAGGCAGAATCATGTTCGGGTGGCTCGCTCGGTTGGGTGGCTCGCTCGGTTGTGGATTACGTTATGCTGCATATCCTTATGTAATGGAGACAAAAGAGTTAACATATTTCATGCTTTTCATTGAAGAAATGAAGGTCCATGCCAATCAATATTGAAGTTACCGAAGCTTACTTGTGATGGGGAAAAAAGGCATGGATATGAGCATCAAGTACTGAGTCCGACCTGAGGATATTCTCCGCAAAAGACATACAAATCTAGAAGTCGGATTGGGATATAACCCAAGGCATCAGATGCTCTGTTCATCCTTGTTAATTCGTATCAATCATGATTACGTTTCATTGTAGGCAATATGGTCTAGAATATCCGCTCCGTACTCGGTTCCGGCCAATCGACCTTTTCACAGTAATGAGCCTTTTTGAATTCCTTAATCTTCTTAACATCCCAACCCGCCAGTGAACGTCCGGCTTCGGCGTCTTCTTCTCCGTCCGTCGACACAGAGTTACCGAGCCTGATAACCCGTGCCATGCGACACTTTTTGCGGTGGTGTGTGAATTGGAAGCAGTGGTCGTGTTTGTGGCATGCCTCTTTGCAGGAGTCGAAGGAATCGTGGGCTTCGTGTGTGGGTGCATCAAAAGAATCCATGTCGGCGTTATTCCAGTTTTCACGGACAGGAGTGGCTACAAAGTCGAAGAAGTCGACGATGTCAGAATACAAGATGGGGCGCGGGTCATTTCCCTTCTTTTGTCTCTCAGTCTGCCATTTCCATAGTTCCACCACTTGGACGGGGTCGCTCTTGTGGAAGGTGATGGCGGGCTGGCACCAATAAGCTTTGCCTAGGGGTGTGTCGTGCAGAGGGTGAGGGTTGAACATTGGCCATAGCCCTTTGATTTTCACGTCTCTCTGTGCTGCAACCCAGCCGAGGACCGAGTCCCCGCAGCAGTCTTCTCGGACCATGTCCTGGTACTTGGTGATCAAAAGCTGCGATGTTTGGCCCGACTCGGCTTTGGCACTGCCCTCTAGATCCTCCCGTAACAGATGTTCTATAGCAGTAACAGAAAGCACAATTCCTGATCCGCCGTAGACAAAGAAGGTTGGCTCCGGGTCCCACCATGTTCCCAGGGGCCTTCCCGGGGTCGGAGATCCAATGTATACAGGATCAATCCATTTGTAGCGGCTCAGAAGCTGTACCAAGTTCTGCCATATCACGGTAGTGTCGGCTTCCATAAATACGTACCATTTCGCATTTGGATTTCGGGCGTAAGCGTATTCGATCATGGCTAGAAACTTGTATCGGTCTAGTCTCCATCCTGCCCTGGTTGGTTGCAGCTTCTTGTTCCAGTAGAAATGGTCTTCCCGCTGCCGCTGATACGCCAGTCTATCTTCCTCAGATAAAACATGAATCACGTCTGCTAGCACATCATGGGTGTGAAAAGGCCCAAGCTGCTGCCCCATGTCGGATACAACTAGAAGGTTTGGTATACATGATGTAACGCCTTCAACATGCGAGCGGAGTAGGTCGTGAGACTCGGCTCCCCCGGTCTTCAAAGTCACCTGTATCCCATCTTCCGCAAATTCAGCGGCCGGGAACTTCTGGCATTCTGGCTGAGACTCGGACTCAGCCCATTTGCTGGTCGGACCTGGGCGAGGTACCTTTGGTGGCCGGCCGTTCAACGAAGATTGAGTAGTTTTTTCCCACCCGAACTGCGGCACGCGGGTGTGAAAAATGTAGGCTGCTTGGCCTAAAATGACGATAAGAACCCCAGCGATCAATGCCTGACAAATCAGCCGAAGTGGCCGTGGAAAGGCTGCCCTCCCGGAGGCCATCGCAAGGGATAAGGCTGCTTCAAGCGCACGGGACGGACATTGAAATGGACCTAGAAGCGACAGCGACAGAGAACGGTGATGTTGAGCTCATCACGTTGACCGCGTCACAGCGCCGTGGGTCGGAAAATATTATTTAAGAATAAAAGGCCGAAGGTTCCATCGTTGGCTGATGGTGATGTGATGAGTTGATCCACTAACATGGGTAGGTAGATCGGATCCGTGGTCGGGAGCAAAGGGGCCAAGGAGGGTGACACCCGTACATCATAGGCGCTCTGTGAGTCAAGTCCCGCTTGGATTTTGTATCTGTATACGGAGTAGTCTCCCAGAAGTTAGAGCAAATCGGCTACCCCGGACTACGTAGTCTTGCGAGGACAATATCGTAGAGTCTCAGTGTCCACGGCTCAGCATTCTCACAATCACTCTTGAAGCCAGAAATCCTTCACACCTTCGCGACTCGGCGGCATAAATCATGCCTATGCATTATGTGATGCAAGCCAGCCTGATTTAATTTCGCGAGTCGGAGGTTTGGACCAGCCTTGCCGCGCATCAAGGTTCTAGTGAATCAGAGTGCTAGGCCGCGGTTGGAGCCGCTTCGTAAGCCCTGTGCGATCCGCAGATGACGCTTGGATCGATTGGTTGACAGGTATGGGGCGAAAACGGGCTTGGCTTGGCATTGACCGTCGAAGACAAGATCGCCAAGAACAAGCCGGACTTTCTTCTTCGACGCTTAGCTTGATATAATGGGTTCGGCGGCATTCAAGGACTATGAGTTCGAGTGCACAGAGGCAACGGCAGGCCCCCAACACTAGACTGGCGACTTAACGGCTGCAAGAATCAGAACGGGGACCGTGCAATTGACACTCAGTAACAGTGTAACCTGTACGTATGTACCCGCGCTAATTGCCTTCGTCCACGCCGAACTTCCGAGCCTGGTCTTCATTGAAACACAGGCAGGTCGAGGTTAGTCCTTATGAGAGCATTTCGTTCCTGCTACAGCACTTTGCTTGCGTGGACAAGTTTCTGATTAAACGGCAGAGAATCGGTCATCTAACGAATCTGAAATGATCTGGGATGCCCTGAACGGCCGTTCCTGGAATCGAAGTTGAGGCGTTGTGTTGCAAAGAGTTTCACATGGTAAGACAGCGAGCCAACATAGCACGTGCTGCACGTGCTCGACGGAATCGCCTTCTACTTGGTGCTGGCGAGCTCAAAAAAGCATCCGTGTTGGTGTATTTCATCTGGGTGATCATCCATCTTGAGGTAAGCACAAATGTATATGAATATTAAATCACAAGACTGGGGTCCACGATCTTGAGTATAGTACAGCGCATACAAACATGGAGATCACAATCACAACTCTCTTGCCACTTTCGCCAGCGTATTATAGAACGGAGTGCCTAGCCCCGTGACGGGATCCCAGCCAGGCGTCGCGTTCCAGCTAGCATAGAGTTCGACCCCTGGGGCCCCCAGACAACCTACAGATCTTCCATCCACGATATCGGTAAATCCGGTTTGATTCAAAGAATAAAGCCACGGGTTGAGAAAACCCAATCTGGGCTTGCCGTCCTCTAGTCTGGCCGCGTTCAACCGTGATACAATAGCTGCAAAGACAGGCGCAGAGGCGCTGGTCTATCAGTTAGTACAGAGAGTTGATCAGATCCAAGCTACGTACCTAGTGCCTCCAATGTGATATGTTTTGCCATGGTCGACGATAATATAGTTGTTGGCCTGCGCGGCGACGTCGGGGATTCCTCTTCCCTGGGGATTGTATAATCCATCCCATTTGCCACCAAGTGTCTTCAAATAACCAAGAACACTGGAATCCTGATATGATGGGCGCGCAAATCGATCCGAGAATCCGCCTCCGGAAAATTCAACGGCTCTCTCCGGATTCATACCCTCGGTCCCGCCTACTGATGTGACGAAAGGACACGATGCTGGGAATATGGGCTGAAATCTAGTCCGATTCGTGCCGTCGTTGGCCAGGCATGACCCGCCAACACCACCATCTCCGCTGCTAAAGATTACGGAGACGCCGCGCGCCCCCAGTTGAGCGAACAGATTGCAAGTCGCCTCAGCGTACGATTCGGGAACACTTTGCTCGTCTTCGCCGTACGAGGTCGTAAGAACTGCGGGCAATTCCTCGTCTGGAAGGTCAAGAAGATAATGGAGCTGTTCAAGATACGGCTCATTGATGGATATATCCTCGTCTGTCCCGGTAGCTCCAGGCAGAAACGGTGCGCGACCTGCAGTAGAATAATATGTTGCGAATGTGTTGTACGCCAGCGAAATCGCGTATTGGACGTCCAAACTAGCCTCGGAGCTAGGGAGCGATGAGTTCTGCAGATTGAGGCCTCCGTTGATGGACACAACAGAGAAGTTGGCTTCTGTCCTGTTTGGCGAAAACTGACGCATGAACTGGTGGAAGTCACTGTAGCGTGCATACTCCTCCAAGTAACCGGAAATTCCAAGGCGGTTGCGAACATCTGGCTTTGCGTTCGTGTCATAGAGCCCATATAGCTCTCGGAGACAGTCAGGCGTGATGGTTGTTGAACAGTCGGCGGTCAGTCGGTTGAATGTTGCAGCAACCGGCTGGAAATTCGGGCGCTTCCCCTGCGCCACGGCCTGTCCGAAATGAGTCGTAGGTTGAATCAGCTGGATATCCGGAAGGAGTGCTCGTGGAACCGAGTAACTAAGGGTTCTGATGGCGTGTCTGTGAGTATCTCGATGAGTATATATATGGAATTTTGTCTTCATCAACGACTCCGCTCGAGACACAGGTAGTATAACTTCCATCCAGTTCCCATGAGTCCTGACAGATTCTGCTGGTATCTCAGCTGATTCGAGCCAGGCCAGAACTCGGTTCATAGTTTCATCAGAAGGGCGTACAAAAGCCCTAACATCGTCACGTTTCAAATGGCGGCCATAATTATGATGGCCAGGAGTCGACATATCCAGAGTGACTTGTTCCAGTTCGGCAGCTTTCTCCTGACGGAGAGCTATATGAAACTTTATCAACTTGAAAGGCGCCGCCACAGGACCTCTAATCCAGCCATCTGGGGCTCTCTGAAGCCGTTCGACAGTGACATAACCAAAATCGGCAGCCACGACATTGATGAAACAAGCAATGACAAGGGAGAGTGTTCCCGCGAGAAAAGAGAGTGAAACCATCGGTGAGACCGTCGCTGTCGAACCGTGAATGACGAGGCAGGAAGCAAGAGGGCAAGGGAGGATTTGTATTGTGAGTTTACCGTCCGCTCCCAGGAATTTCCAGTTCCAACAAGTCCTGACTCGGACGGGCAAGTCACGGTGGATCTATGACAGCTGATTGATTGAAGCTACACGGGAGATCGGATGTTTCGTTTGCAAGTCAGATCTCAAGTCTGCCATGACTGAAAGAAAGAGTCTCCTTCGTTTGACAGAACATACGCGTCAAGCCCAACCACGAAAACCAAGACTCCAAGTTTCAAACGGCCAGCCTGGGTGGAATGTGGCCTGGGTAGCAGCATAGCTAAGCCTGGATGTGCTGGGTAAGCCTCCGCCCTGAGTGACGCCGGAGCCTAGCACGGGTCGGCACTTGAAGCGAGCCATGGCCATGAGAGATCTGGGACTAATCTGGCAAATCAGTGCCTCGCCGGTCATTGAGAAGCCGTTGAAGCGGCTTTGTAATAGCCCCAAGGACGCGCTATCAGATTGCAGTGAGGTCACACATTCCGGGACCCCTTCGAATCTGTGACCGTAAACGATAGCAGACGCCCTGTGCTATGGATGCCCTAGAGAAGTAAGGGAGCGGTGATGATTGACAGCTGCCGTTCTCTAGACTATGGGTCTAACCATCTCAGGAAAGCGTGACTGGGTCCCCCTCGGGGTCTCCCCGCGCCTGTCCTGAGAGCCTTTAGCTCATATTTGTGTGGCTCCAACATTTGTGATTGTTGACAATGTTGACTCTGCAGTACAGATTCCGAGACAAGCCGATTGACCAGGGGAGCAGAAGGGTGGGACAGGTCGAGCTTATCTCAGAAGTAAGCCCCTGCCGACAACTCTTAACAGCATGTTGGCGGCAGGTTCGAGTCAATATCGAAATATTGGATTTCAATATTGACTCGCACTGGTTCCTTCGGCTCCCTCATCTGCACTCGCGCATGGTGCGATTGTCTGGTACGTAATTCATCAGGTGTCATCTACTGTCTCTACCTTGCTCTTAGACCAGTGATGAGCTGTCCGCGTGGGTTGAAGATAAACCCCCTTGCTCTCACGCTCAGGCACCAAGGCACCTGATACCTCCATGCGAGGTTTTATGATGATTTAAGTTCCAAACCAGCGACGTCAAACATCAAACGTAAGACATACCGGGAGACGGAGGCCGATTGGCGTGCAGTGGCGATCCAGCATTTCTTTTTTCCTGGCGGGTAACCGTCGCGCTGAGATTTGTGCCAATGGCAGGAGACAGTCGGGTAGGACAAGACACGCAGCCATGCATCAGCTGAAAGCCGCCATTCAACTCTGCAGCGCAATCAAATACCATGTAATAATCATCGGGCGCCTAGCCGCTGTCTTCCCCTCGTCATCCCGCCAGCCCAGGCCAGGGCGCCTTCTCTCTCTGCCTCTTCCTAGAAGCATCGCCAAAAACAATTTCATTGTGCCATCTCTGTCTTTTTGTTTCGTCTTGTGTACTTGTGTACTGTTTCATGGCCCAGAAGCCCCTGGTGTAAAGGGGCATCGCATGTACTCCAACCGTTCTCGTGGCAATGTCACATCCGCTCGCGGCAGCAGTGTGGGAGCAGCTAAGCCGTCGGGATCTCGAAAACATCATCCACGAAATCATCGGGGAGCATGCGGCGAGTCTTGCCGCAAGCCTCGCTTTGAGCGCAGGCCATCATGGCCATGCGCCGGACCTGGAGTCTCTGACGCAGTCAGTCCTGTGGATACAGACACTCTTCAATATGCAACGAACGTATCTCCAGGGCTTGGCCACTTCGCAGGACTGCCATCCTTATTTTGCCCCGTACTTAGTGTCATCCGATATCATCTTCTCGACGTTGATGTACTTGACAAAAGTCAAGGTCGACCTTTTTCCCTGCGCAAAGCCGACGGCCTCGGAATCTTTGAGATATCGCCAGCTCATAGGACATACCTTTCTCGTCGGCATTCGGCTTCTCGTCCTGCGCGGCGAGTCTATGAATTCCGAGACGAAATTCAGACTGGAACGGGCGATGCGATCTGCTTGGGAACACCCTGATCTTTCCAAGTCAGAAAGCTTCCTGATTAACGACCTGCTCCCGAAGGCGATTGCTAGTATCGGATCGACGGACTTATTTCATGCTCAACAATCACTACTAAGATCTAGCAAAGCCTACATCCCCGTATTTTCGTCTGGTATTGTACGTTTGGCCCGAAAAGGCCGCGATGTCTATCCAAATTGGCAAGGGCTGATGTTGCTAGTATCCTTTCCCTGGCGCGCCAGACACTCTGGTGACGGACCTTTTGACCGCGCTCATGAGGAAAAAAGATGACCAACTGACATCTTTTTACCTCCTATTCGATCTTTTATGGGCAGCCGAGTCCGCTCTGATACACTGTCATATTGACCGCCGTCGGTTTTCCCAAGAGCAAGGACACGCTAGTGCCGGTGCGATAAAGGTAGAAGAGGCTTACACCCAGACGCAAGACAATAGAAAAAAGCTAGCTAGGACAATTTTGGCTGCGTTCGACGACGAATTCGACACTCCATCCTTGCAAGTACTTGCAACAGTGATTCTGAGCCAAAATGCCGGTGAACATGCTCCTCTTCAGACCAGAAGAATCAGAGACTCGTGGGGCAAGCTTTCGCCGCTGCGAGATTCCACGGATTCAGCCCTAAGTCTGCTAATGAGATGGCTGGTCAACCGCAGGGTCCAGCTCTGGGACTGCAATGGGGAATTGGAAGCCTTCTCGCACGACTATCAAAAACATCTGACTCAATGGTTGCATAATTCGTCTTCACAGGCCTTTGGCCATCCAGCCCAAATGAGGAAGGGGAATGTGGGTGCTGTGTACGTTGTCAACTGCCCTGCAGTCCACCCAGTTCCTGAGGCGCTTCTGGAGGAACAGCTGAGGAGCTCGGACAGGAAAGCGTACGAAGTAGGAACACGTCCCTGTTAACGGATTTTCTCCCCCTTAATTTGTCATTGCTGTGCATCGCCGTTTGCCTTGCTGCGCTGTTGGCTAACTGTTTAAAGCAATTACAAGACAAGTCCCGATTTCTCACCATGAATGCAATGTGTCCCCTTTGTCCTGGAAATGTAAAGATACAGCATGCCCGTATGATCGAATCACTTGACCAGGCATCGGACGCCCTACATAATGCTGGCTCGGAAAGCAGTGGACGATACTCCTTGCAAGACTCGGTATCAAGACACACAACGTCGCGATCAAGCTCGAGGACCAACTCTACAGACCAATTATCGCGTGTGGATTCGGTCGACGGCTTGAGAAGTCCCGTATCACCTACCTCATCTAGCCTGTCCTTCTTCAAACTATCCAGCAAAAGCCACTCACCAACGACGCCCGATGTTCTGAATCCGTTCATTGCTCGCCCGCGAACGGGCCAATCACAAGAGAAGCAGTTAATTAGGTCATTGTCGAAAGATCTTAAGAGCGTAACGCTTTCCTTAACAGGAACCACTTCCCTTTTCAGGAGAGGTTCTGCGAAGTCTTCGAAGGGGCAAAGTCCGCCTCAACAGCCAAGGTTCTGTTTTTCGGCTTCCGGACAGAGTCTTTTAATCTGGGACGCAAGAAGCAGTTCGGTGATACGATTTGACATAAACTGTGTGGATGGAAGGAGATTCATGGGGCATCGTTACGAAGTCACTGGCGTACAGCATGCCGCAGCTGGAAGTAAGCGATGTGCTGCCATTGTTTCAGCAGCAGAGGTAGTATGAATTTGTCTCCAGACTTGGACTTTTGACCTCGCTAACACGCTAATAGCACTATGAGCTCTTAGTATTCCGAAACAAGAGCGCCATTCCTGAAGCAAAGCTGACTATTGAAACGCCGCATTTATCTTCGCCCATTACCTCTATGGTTATGTCTCGTGATGATAAATATGTGGCATTCACTCTCAGAGATGAAGTCCGAGTATATGAGATTGGTACGACTGAGATTCATCAGGTTCAACTGGGTGCTAAAACAGGCTATTATGCCGTTGAAAATGTCTCAGAAACGCGCTTCAGTGGTAAGCATGAGACATCAGGACAAGATGGAAAACGCGTGGAAGAGGTCATTGCCAGGAAGCTCCAATTTTCTGTTGATGGCAGACGCTTCATTGTCGCTACACATCTCGGAAACCAATGCGCTTATGTCGACGTGTGGAATTGCACTCAACGGCAATGGAACCTTGAACCAGGTGGTTCAAAATCCTTCAAACTCCCACCTGTACGTAAGAAGACCCATTATCCATTAGGAAACCACTAACCATCTCCAGTGGAGCACTGATGATGGAGATCTCACCTGTGTGTTCTACGACAGCTTTAACGAAACGGTCATTCTCACAGCGTTTCTCGCTAGAGAATACCCTATATCATTCTCACTTTCTGGCGAGGCACTCAGCAATGGCACCATTAGTCCCAGGATAGTACATGCAGCCCAATCACCCTCAGGCTCACGGTTCGTGCTAGCAAACGGTATGAAGCAGATGTATCTGTGCGACTCGACCGCCAGCGGGTCTCTCATCCCGACGAAGATGAAAAAGGCAATATCCAAGATCAGCCCCTCGGCTTTTCAGCCCAGTCAGCTTGCATTATCATTTCCTGGGGAGAATGAGGTGTTTGCGTTCTGGACGAGAGAGGGCAAACTGATGCTCCGAACGATTAGCCTGCATGCCGGTGGGGAGGCTGTCAGCGACTATGATCTGCGGTCAGAATTCGACCGGCTGCTAGTTGAACGTCCACTGGCTGACTTCCACCGGCCGCGTCACCAACCATCATCGCTCTCGCGGCAGATCGACTCAGAAATAGAAGGGTTGCAGACTCAACCGATACCCAGACCCAATCTGCCGGAATTGCCGGCCGCATAGAAGCAGTTCTCCCTCCGCATTGAAAGGTCGCTTACGATTAGGTACCCTTATTATGTATATAGTTCCCCTGAAGCAAGGTTATATATTTAGCAAAGCCACATTTGTTTTGTAGCTCTCTCTTCAAGGAAAAGGAATTTATCCAGAAAAGGCTAGCGTCAGCAACGGCAAAAAGATATTCCGGCACTTATCGGCAAGAATCATCCATCGTTGCGTGATGATCGATCGACGTCATCCATATTGCTTCACAACAGCCACTCAACAGGAGCTTATGAGTTCAACAGACCACTTTCAAGGATTTTTCGCAAGACATGCAGAGGTATTGCTGGAGGTAAGTGACTACTACTTGAAGCTTCAACAAGAATAGGCGTATCCACTTGCTTGGTGCCTTCCCCACTGCCTGCGCGCCGGTTCGTCAAATAGTATAGATGGTGAGCTCTTGAGTCTTGAAGATGGACCTTTATTTTTTGTCTTAATTCCTTAATCCTTGGCTTACTATGGCTTCTTCGTCTGCCTAGAATTTTCTCAACTTTGGAAACCCTTTTCTTTGGCGATTGATATCTGGCTGCGTGCGGAGCAATTGAGCTCCAGCGGGAAACCCACCATTCAAATCGACGTCATCAATACCTATACCTTTCTAAGCCACACTCCGATTAAACTCTCCTCTTGACGCTATCTCTTCAACTGTATGAACAAGCGTTTTAACCACAAGTGCCCTTTCCATCATGTCGGCAGCCGAGTTTGAACATGCCCGTCGGCAGTCCGTTTCCGAGAACCAAACAATACAAAACTCGGATATACCGCTGAAAGAACGTTTCTTCCGCTATTTCCAGCATGAAACTACCGGTATGGTCTGGTCGACCTTCCTATGTACTCACTGTCAGAGCGCAATCTGACTTCGTGTTTTACTTTCCTGTAGCCTTGCAGGAACAGATGGAGAAACTCGCGGATACTTCCCTGGTTGGGGGAGAGCGGATGGACGCAACTGATTACTGCCTAGCCTGGATTGCACGACTTTCCAACGAAGTCAAGGATGCCGCCAGTTACATTCCTACTTATGATCAGCGGATATATGCTGAAGTACGCCCACAACCTTGTATAGGTGTTTTCAGGACGGTATCTGATGGTTTCGCAGGCTATAAAGACTCTCCAGGACAAGTTAGCGGAGACTCGAGCGACGGTAGAGCCACGACCTAGATTCAGCTTCAAAAACAAGAGGAGCACCGCAGCCCCAGGCCCCATCACTTCGATGCCAGATGCAGCAGAGCTGATGGTCCAAGGTCAGCTTGGAGTGCCAGGATATCCCTCACCTGGTGTATCGTCCGTTGGTTCATCGGCCCCTGGAACACCCAACTATCCCAATACCCCTTTGAATGAACCTGATAAGCAGCTCCATCTGTTAAGACCAACTGTCCCGACGTCTATCCCGAAAATAGCCGTCGATAATCCCACTGAGGACGTAAAGGAACAGCGGAGTACAAACTTTGCAGCGACTTCCGTCTCATCAGTGACTGTAAACAACCATAAAGGAATGCACATCATGCTTCCAGCCTCAGGATCAACAGCGTCGGTACCAGCGTCCATCACCTCAATCAAGCGCTGCGTCATCGACATGTCTATTCCCACAGCAAACGGCAAACCATACGCGAGTCTGACGGTAAAAGACGCATCTGACAGTCTCCTTCTTTGTGGTGCAATTAATGGACCCGCACACGTCACGGGTGTTCGGAATAGCATTATCGTCGTAAATTGTCGCCAGTTCCGCATGCACGATTGCAAAGATGTAGACGTTTATCTGAGTTCGTCCAGCAACCCAATCATCGAGGATTGTGAAGGCATACGGTTTGGCCGTATCCCGCGGGCATATGTAAGTTCTCCATATATCCCCGTATTTTGTCTTCAAACCGCAAGCAATTTCTCTGATCATCAAACAGCATACGCTTGAACACGACCGCCTGGACAGTGATGACAAATGGAGCCTCGTCGAGGACTTCAAATGGATTAAGCCAGAGCCGAGCCCTAACTGGAGTTTACTCGGTCAGGATGCCGGGGTTCCAGAAGAGGTTTGGACTGAGATTGTTCCTGGCGGTCCTGGTTGGTCCTCGGATCAGATTCTGCGTGCGGTCAATATCCTTCAGTCTTAAATTCGTCAAGCTTTCCGCCCACTGTATATGCGCGAATAACCTAATAATGGAGGAATTCTCAAACTGTGGGAAAACTCTGCATAAGTGCATACGAATGCGACATAGTCTTTACCGGCCCATCTCTTCGAAGTTCTTGATGACCTGGGACTGGAGTGGATATTCTTGGTGATATTGCCGGCGCGTTTATAGTGTTCAATTATCCTAGGAAACGATGTGTATTACTATTCTGTAGTCATATGTGGGAATTAAAACAAAATGTACATGTCAATGATAACAGGAAATCGTTTAGATCGATCTCAGTTCACGACTGAGCTCAAAGGGGTATATCAAAATTTAAAACTCTACCCTAAACACCAGTGCCTGGCTGTTAAGATTGAACCCGGATTCATCGGCGTAGGGCAAGCGGCCAAAGTTCATGGCTCCTGTAGTCAAGCGCATTAGTATTAAAACCTCCAGATTGCCAGGATATAGGAGTGCAGAGGAAGGAACCCACCATCCTGAGTAATGAAATCATTATCACTGAACGAGAAGAGGAAATATTCCGTCTTATTGTCCTTACCCTTGTTTTGACCTTTCTCCGGCTCTACAGGAACGAGAACCAAAGACTCCCATTTCTCGTTGAGCAGCCCTGAATCCTGTTCGCCGCCATTATGCAAACCGAACTTAGCCAGCTCCGAATTAATGTTGAAGTCCAGAAAAGGGCAGTACTCGGCCGGGGTAATGTCGGTGTCCAGAACTCCCTCCGAGCTAGCGATCGAACCCCTCGGAGAGTTGTATTCCTTGACGTTGAGGTCGGTGGTTGAGTTTGAAATGGAGAAGATATCCGCTTGCCGGTATACAGAGAAGCTTTCTGATAGGCCAGCCCCAAAGCCCGAGTCGCGTGATAGTATTAGGAAATTGCTCGCTTGTCCAGGGAGGTGAAGGATCTCAGACTGAGACGCAACCTTCTCATCAAGGTCTTCGTCCGTGTAGTCGACATACTTGGGGAGATTGACGACGTACTCGTGCTTATACTGTGGTTTGTTGGGGTTTGAAATGTCGTACTGAAGCAGACGGGCTGGCTGGCGGTACTTCTTTTTTGGCCCACCTTCCTGATTGAGAGCCGATTGGATCATAACGGTGAGCGTCCTGCCATCGGGTGAAATGGTGAGAGCTTCAAAACCCTGGTTGTTGTTGCGGCCTGATTCCGGGTCTTCAGGATTAGGCAGCTTATCGGGTGCGTAAAGAGGTGCAGAAGCTGCGCTGAAGGAGAGAGTGCCGTTACGGCGCGGGAGATAGGCCTCGGGGGGTTGCAGGGCCAGAACCATTTTCCCGTGTGTGTTGAAGCGGTAGATATAAGGCCCATACTCGTCTGAAATCCAGAAGTAGCCTTCTTGGTCGATGGCCAGGCCCTCGGAGTCTAGGGAGACGCGTTTCCCGCCGGGGCCAGCGCCGCCAAATCCATCACCGACGTAGGTTGCTGCGGGAAGAGGTGGATAGCCTGGGTATGAGATATTGCCTGTGAAATCTGGGTCAAGGCCGGTAAGCGGCTTACCCCTTGGGTCGGTGAGGAGGATTGTGTCGAGGTACTTGAAGGCCAGGTTAGGCTTGGAGGGGTTTTGCGCTGAGGCGCGAGGCACAAGTGTAAGAGATAGCTCGAACTTGTGAACGCGCGGGTTGAAGTTTAGCGTTCCGTTCGTGTTCCTTACGTATGTCAATGGGGACCATTGGGCTTCAATAGGTTAGGGTATGCTCACCAGCCACGGTCTGGAAGAAGATAGAAGATGCCTGAGTATGATGAGCTACTTTTCTTGTGCCACGAGCCCTTTTCAAGCACCGCAGAGCTCCCGAGGCCAGCTAAGGTATCACCGTACTTGTCCCGAGCGTTGGATTCGACGAATCCATAACCCTCGAGACCGGTGTAGGTGTAATTTATGCCTCCACACGTAGTTGTATTGACAGCAGTGAAGTTATATTGAGCACTGCATCCGGGAGCAGCGACCGCTGATACTGCTGTCAGAGGCAGGGTTTTGAGGAGGAAAGACCACTTCATGTTGGTTCGGCGAGCGGACAAATCGAACGGGACATCATGGCGAGTCTGAAAGGAATAAATAGTCCGCCTCTTGAGGGCTCCAGAGGAATGGCTGACCAATGCAGTCAGCTTTGTTGCAGCGTTCTAGAAACAATCATCAAAAATGAGGGCATTCAACGTGGTCGAAACAGCGCCGTTGATTTGTTGGTCAGTTGGAGTTGTTCCTGCAGCAGATCCAATGGCGTGCAGTCGACGGTGGTCGCGGTCGTGGATGGATCTAGTCGCCGATATAGCGACTTGGCAGAATACTACTAGGACAGATTTTAACCCGATGTGATGGAGATAAGATGCCATTTCTTCACTGCGTTGAACTATGTTGCATTCCTATTTGTCTGCTCTGTCTCCCACGAGCGCGATCGCACGAGTCAGTAGTTTACCGGCACCCTGCGCCTACTTCCAAGTGGTCTCCAGCTTAGAGTATTTATCCTGAGCGTGATATCCCAGATCTTTGTAGATCGCGTGCTCACCTGGTAAGGATTAGCAGACTCGAATCAAGACCTAACACCCGCAAGAAGACAGGGGATTGTCTCACCACCTAGCGACTCAACCCTCTCCTCGTTTTCCTCCTCCATCTTTGACAGTTCTTCCTCAGGCTGCTCTTCTTCCGGTCGCTTGTCGCCTTCCTCAGCTGTTGCGGCTTTCCCGAGGTCTCCAGCTGCCGAACCAACCATCAAAAACTGGGCGTTCGGATAGTCAAGTAACTCGGGTTTGGCCGGTATCCAGCGAAGGTCTCCGAATTCCTCTAGAATGCTATAGTAGTGGTCAAGTCAGCACGGACTGTGCCCAATAAGGTAAAAAAGGCTACTAACCTCTCTGGATATTCTGGCTCCTTCGGAAGACGGGCAGACGGGGGACTAGGGAACTTTGGGTTTTTGGACTGCACAAGCCAGCTACCGCGTTCACTCAGTCCAAAATCCTCTTGAATTTCCCCAGGCTTCTCCGGCAATGTGATATGGTAGACAATGTGCGTTGCTCGCTTGGTTGAGGTCATGGCATAAACACCCTCCGCATATGGCTTTGCCTCTGGAATCTCACGCGTACCACGAGTGGAAGTCTCATAGGTATCGCCAGCAATGAAATCTTCTTGCAGCTGTTTCACTGAAGTTCCCGCTTTCTCGACAAATCCCATCTCCCTGTCCTTTCCTGATCTTGGAAATCTCTTTTTCGGCAACATCATCAATCGACACTTTGCGCCGGAATCCACTGCGCCCTGTTCACTGTCCATGGATGCTCCCATTGGCGTCGGACGTAGTACAAAGAAACTCCGCGCTACATCCTGGACACCGTGCGCCTCTTCGACATTCACTCTACCGCGGTAGAAGAAGTAAATAGTGCCCTTCTCGAGGATATTCGACGGAACAATCTCTTCTCGTTTTCCAGTCGTCTTCAAACCGGCATCCATTCCATCTGAAGAATCCTTCGGTTTGTCGTCCGGAACCCCACGACGCCCTTCAGGTTCCTCCTGGGTTTCTGCTCGAGCTTTGTCTTGAGGTTTCTCTTGATTATCCTGCGGTGATTCTTCTGCCTTAGCTTCAGGCTTTCCATCGTTCACCCCTGGGCCATCCGCCCGCTTTTCATCTGACTGAACGGCCGGTTCTGAGAACAGTTAGCATGAGGAGGTGGGATCTTGTTTGCAATGCGACTCACTCGCTTCAGCTTCTACTTTCTCAGGTGTTTGCTGAGGTTCTTCCTTCTCGACCCTCTCGGATTTTTTCTCAGTACTTTTCTTCTCTCTCTTTGGCTCAGGGGATTTATTAGTGGAACCTTTGCGCTTTGTGCTAAGGGGCCCTCTTCTCTTGATATCCGGAGCAGCTGCCATGGCCTCCTTCGCCTTTTGGGCAGCGTGACGGCTAGAGGTTCGCGTTGCCATTAGTGGATATGTGCAGATCGGGAATATATGACACCAGTGTCAGTAGAAAGCGGTTTGTTTGTTTTCAGACTAAGGAGAGGAAATAGAAGAAGATTGATCTCAGGGCTCAGTCAAGAGACGCGGACGCTGTGACGTCATTATCACCATAGGCCTAAAGCCCATCACGTGTAATGGAAGCCATCCAAGGGGCTAGATTCTAAGATCTACCGCGCTGAGTAACAGGCCGTTTATTTTAGAAACGGCCGATTTATATCACACAATCTCGCATTAATCTAGGTCCATGTCCTCCGGGGTAGGAAATCCATTCGTCATGTTAGCGCCGCTAGTATCCGTAGACACAGAGGCGTTGGATGAACTACTCAATCCTCGAGGTTGTCGGGTGGTAGCCTCTTCATCCGAGTTCAGATATCTTTCTTTAGGCAATTCCTCTTTTTTCCTCGCCCGTTTCGAGCTCAAATTAGGGCTCGCATATTGTGCATCGGTTACGAAGGCGGACTCTCCGGACTGGGCAGTTCGGACGGGATTCGTGATAGTAGGCTTTCTTTTCCGGCCCCTCTTTGGACGGATTGATCCGGGATTGTCATGATCGGAGTCGCAGTATAGCATTTTCATCGAAGAGATTAGGTCCTCCCAGTGTTTGCGCTGCCTGAGCTGCGCTGTTGACACCTCCGTTTCGGACGTAGGTTCCTCCTCTGGCTCCTCAATGGCATACGGTTTCACTACTTCACTTTTGAGACCAAATCCCGGAGTATCAGGAGGTAAGTCCTCAATGTCATATATCTCTGGTTCGTGAGCTGTAGGGATTTCTCCGTCCTGTTGATCTTGGTCGGTTCGAGGAGCAGGCGTCGGGCTGCTTCCGCCCGGGTTCTTGTAAGGTTGATACAGATCCGGGTTTTGGCCGTTTTCTCCCATAGTATCGAGGCCCCCAATATCCACAATAAGGGCAGTCGAGCTGTTCGGGCGAGTGCAGTTGCACTGTAGAAGAAAGAGCAAAGTTTAGCTCCTGGTAATGATTATGTATCGGAGATATGCCGCATGGAAATTCCATAATAGACCAAGTACACACTCAACTGAGTGCGAGGATCGTCAAACATGGTTTATTATCTCATGCTTGAAGGCAAAAGGAGACCAGAGAGGTGGTTGCGATCAACAATGCGAGCGATGTAGCTCTTGACCGCCTTGGGCGCCATTGGCCGGCGCTACTCGCTTATTCAATAAGTCCACGTTACCGCCATCCAAGGTGTCCTGTCCAGACCCCAGACTGTCAATAGAGACGCTTCCAGGCTACGTCTCTTTTTTCTTCTGCTCGATTGTCCTGTTGTGCAGTGGATGAGGTGGTCGCCTTTGTGATTCCTCTGTCTTTAGCGCGCGGAGCTTGCTTCTACTTCTACATGGTGCGGCTTCGGCCAACCCTCCTTCAAGATGCAATCCTCCCCAAACATGCTCACCAAGGTACGACTACCTCCCCTTCATTCTGCTTGATTCTCCCGCTGCTCGACTCTAACTCGTATCTCCTGAATAGTTTGAGTCGAAATCTTCCCGCGCAAAGGGAATTGCCTTCCACCCCAAGCGGTCAGTCGAACAGCCTACCCCCTACTGATCGCACCGGTCTACTAACCCCGGTACAGGCCATGGATTCTCGTCTCTTTACATTCATCGACGATCCAACTATGGGATTACCGTATGGGAACACTCATCGACCGATTCGAGGAGCACGACGGCCCTGTTCGTGGCATTGACTTTCACCCTACGCAACCCCTCTTTGTTTCCGGAGGTGACGACTACAAGATCAAGGTCTGGAACTACCAGACCAGGAGATGTCTTTTCACATTGAATGGTCATTTGGATTATGTGCGAACGGTGTTCTTCCACCCCGAGCTCCCATGGATTCTGTCTGCTTCGGACGACCAAACAATCAGGATCTGGAACTGGCAAAACAGGTCATTGAGTATGTCGAACTATAGCCACCTGTCCTGACTGTTACTGAACTTTGAATTCTAGTCTGCACCATGACCGGCCATAACCACTACGTGATGTGCGCGCAATTCCACCCGACAGAAGACCTCATCGCTTCCGCCTCGCTAGATCAATCCGTCCGTATCTGGGACATTTCGGGACTGCGGAAGAAGCACTCGGCGCCGACCACGATGTCGTTCGAAGATCAGATGGCAAGAGGCAACAATGCACAGGCAGACATGTTCGGAAATACCGATGCAGTGGTGAAGTTCGTGTTGGAAGGCCACGATCGGGGCGTCAACTGGGTTGCCTTCCACCCGTCATTGCCCCTGATCGTCTCCGCGGGTGATGACCGCCTCATAAAGCTATGGAGAATGAGCGGTATGTTGCAAATGTGCCCGAAATTCTAATGTTATCAATGACACTAACTCGACTGAAGATACCAAGGCATGGGAAGTCGATACCTGCCGTGGCCATTTCCAGAACGCGTCCGCATGTCTTTTCCACCCTCACCAAGACCTTATACTCTCCGTTGGAGAAGACAAGACGATCCGTGCCTGGGACCTGAATAAAAGAACATCCGTCCAATCCTTCAAGCGGGATGTGGATCGGTTCTGGGTCATTGCCGCCCACCCAGAAATCAACCTATTCGCGGCAGGTCACGACACTGGAGTAATGGTCTTCAAGCTGGAGAGAGAGCGGCCCGCATCCGCTGTGTACCAAAACCAGTTGTTCTACATCACCAAAGAGAAGCACGTCAAGTCGTTCGACTTTGCGAAGAACGTTGAGTCTCCGTCCATGCTGTCATTGCGCAAACTGGGATCCCCCTGGGTGCCTCCGCGCACGCTATCTTACAACCCGGCCGAGCGTGCCGTACTTGTAACATCCCCGGCAGATGGAGGTGTGTATGAATTGATCAACCTCCCCCGAGATGCTACAGGCGCCATCGAACCCACAGACGTCAAGCGCGGCCAGGCGTCCTCGGCTGTTTTTGTCGCGCGTAACAGATTCGCTGTCTTCAGCCAGGCCAACCAGCAGGTGGATATCAAAGACTTGAGCAATTCCACGACCAAGTCTATTAAGCCTCCGGCTGGAACGACTGATATTTACTTTGGCGGAACTGGCAGCCTTCTCTTCATCACACCCACCTCCGTCGTGCTGTTCGATATCCAGCAGAAGAAGCAACTAGCGGAATTGGCTGTGAGCGGCGTCAAGTACGTTGTATGGTCAAACGATGGGCTCTATGCAGCATTGCTCAGCAAGCACAACGTCACCATTGTCACGAAGACTTTGGAGCAAGTGAGCAGTTTACACGAGACTATCCGAATTAAAAGCGCGGCTTGGGATGACACTGGCGTCCTTCTTTACTCCACCTTGAACCACGTGAAGTACTCCCTTTTGAACGGGTAAGCTTCCTTACTAGTGCTCTGAAAGCCACAGATTGAGCTAACTCTGTCGTAGTGACAATGGTATCATCCGGACTTTGGATCAGACAGTCTATCTGGTCAAGGTCAAAGGCCGAAGCGTCTATTGTCTGGATCGGAATGCTAAGCCAAGAACCTTGGAAATTGATCCCACCGAATACCGCTTTAAGCTCGCCCTTGTTAAGAGGAACTACGATGAGATGCTGCAAATCATCAAGACATCCAGCTTGGTCGGTCAAAGTATCATCTCCTATTTGCAGAAGAAGGGCTATCCGGAAATTGCTCTCCAGTTTGTCCAAGACCCTCAAACACGTTTCGAGCTTGCGTTAGAGTGCGGTAACCTGGACGTCGCAATCGAGATGGCTAGAGAGCTGGACCGTCCCAACCTGTGGAACCGGCTTGGTATCGAGGCACTGGCACATGGAAACCATCAGATCGTGGAAATGGCTTACCAGAAACAACGAAACTTTGATAAGCTGTCGTTCCTTTACCTGTCTATTGGTGATCAGGAGAAGCTGTCAAGGATGGCGAAGATCGCGGAGCACCGCGGAGACTTCACCTCCCGCTTCCAGAATGCCATTTACCGGGGCGATGTTGAGGATAGGATTCAAATGTTTAAAGAGGTGGATCTCTGTAAGTTGAAACTTGTTCCAACCTATACGAAGTGGAGCTCTTCTAACCGCATTCAGACCCCCTTGCATACCTCACTGCCAAAGCTCATGGATTGACCGAGGAAGCCGAATCCATCCTCGAGGCGGTTGGTCTAACTGAAGACCAAGTCTCCCTCCCGACCATTGAAGCTCCTCCACAGGTACCGCAACCTATTGTTCCCACCTACAAGGCAAGCTGGCCCGTTAAGGCTGCTGCACACTCATCGTTTGAGAAAGCTTTGCTTGGGGAAGTTAGCGCAGGCGATGAAGAAGCCGCTGAACTGGGCTTCGAGCCTGAAGAAGAAGGCGCTGTTACTGCGGGTGAGGCTCTAGAAGATGAGGACGAAGACGCTGCTGGTTGGGATATGGGCGACGAAATTAACGTCGAGGAAGACGTTGACTTTGTCAATGTTGACAGCGCCGAAGCAGGAGCTGGCAGCGTTGAAGCCGACCTCTGGGCCCGTAACTCTCCTTTGGCAGCCGATCATGTTGCTGCTGGTTCGTTCGATACTGCGATGCAGCTTCTCAACCGCCAAGTTGGAGCTGTTCACTTTGCTCCTCTCAAGCCTAGGTTCCTCGAGATTTTTAAGGCCTCCAAGACCTATCTTTCTGCAACTCCCGGCCTCCCCCCGCTTGTCAACTATGTTCGACGAACTGTTGACGAAACTGACAGCCGGAAAGTGCTGCCCGCAATCCCCAGGGACCTTGAAACTATTGCTAGTGTCGACTTGCAAGAGGGCTACGCCGCCATGAGAGCTAACAAGTTGGAGGACGGTGTTAAGATCTTCAAGAACATCCTCTACTCGGTTCTTGTAAACGTTGTTTCGTCCGAGGCGGAGGTTGAGCAAGCAAAGAAGATCATCGCAACTGCTCGAGAATATATCCTTGCAATGACTATTGAGTTAGAACGCCGAGCTCTTTCAACAGAAACGCCCGAGGGACTCAAGCGAAGCCTCGAGCTTTCTGCCTACTTCACTATTCCCAAGCTGGAGGTTGCCCACAGGCAACTGGCTCTCATGGCAGCAATGAAACTTGCGTTTACTAATAAGAACTACTCGTCTGCCCTCAGCTTCGCCAACCGCATGCTGGCCAATGGTGGTTCTGCTAAGCTCTTGGATCAGGTTAGTTTCTTTTTTATTCTATCTTCTGGGTTTTGGTTTGTCGTGAATTAGGTTCTAACTTTATTTGCAGGCTAAAAAGGTCAAGGCTCAATGCGAGCGTAACCCTCAGGATAGTATTGAGATTGAATTCGACCAGTTTGCGGAGTTCGACATTTGCGCGGCGTCCCACACGCCCATCTATAGCGGATCCCCCAGCGTATCAGATCCGTTCACCGGTGCCAAGTATCATGAACAATATAAAGGTAGCGTCGATCGGATATCTGAAGTGACCGAAATTGGTGCGCCGGCGAGTGGACTGCGGTTGTATGTCCCTAACCAACTCTAATCCCCTGACGACGTGTGATGGGTTATGCCTAAAGATAGAAAAGTGGACTTCTATCTTCTTATGGACTTAATCATGGTCCTAAGGTCTGTTACATAGATATATGGATCTGTTGCCTGTCTTCTATAATTCTTGAGCGTTGTTAATTAAATAGTCTTTTATGTGAATGCAATGCATGTAAGCAAGGATTGGAAGATGTCTAGTCTATCTATTGTACATTCCACGTAAAAGATACATAAATTCATGGCAGAAAGCGCTCACAGCCCACGCCAGAATACACCCAGCAAGCAAACCTCACTCATACCCAGTGATTAGACTCAATCACACCTCCCATCCTTCCACCCATCCTTCCACCTTTCTTCCCAAAACCGACAATCGAA
This sequence comes from Aspergillus latus, assembly GCA_013306195.1. Classification (NCBI taxonomy): domain Eukaryota; kingdom Fungi; phylum Ascomycota; class Eurotiomycetes; order Eurotiales; family Aspergillaceae; genus Aspergillus; species Aspergillus latus. The sequence goes on from VCRL01000198.1 coordinate 22,763, forward strand.
TTCCTTCTTCCCCAACTTTCGATTCACTTCGTTATGCGCCTCGCACATCCAATTCCCAAACTCACTTCGCCCGCCGAGTCGCGGCTGGTTCTTACCACTTGGCTCTGCCATCCAGTTCCGGAAATCGTCTGCGCAGACCCAGCATGGATATAACTTTGACAACAATGTGAGGAACGACTTCATCTCGGCTTGTTCGCTTGATGAGGCCTTTTCGGGGTATGTCGCTGTGAGACTGTGAAGAAGGGTCCAGGTTGAGCGGCCGAGGGCTTCGACGTCAGGGGGGCATTCGGGTTTTGTTGTGTCGGTGCTGGCGCCGGTGCTATTACTCTGAGATTGGGGCTGAGTGGTCGTCGTGGTGGAAGCGGCGGCCGTTGAGGCTTTGGATTTTTTTGTCAAGTTACGCCATGCGGCGGCGGAAGTGCAGAGGCGGCATCTGTTCAAGGGATGTCTCACGTTAGTGGTTACTTCTTTCATGTCTTCATTTGTATTGTGTTGGAAAAATGCAGGGGAAATGCATAGCTTGTATCTGGACAAGACATACGGTTTCCCATTCTTGTCTAGGACGTATGATTTCCCGTCCTCATCGCGCTGTATCACCGGCAACTTCGAGCCATCATTCTTGTTATCAGAGGATGATGACGAGCTCTCCGGGGTTCCCGTTGTGGTATGGGGGAAGAGTGTCGCGGGATTTGGCCGCGAATGCGGTTGCGACTGCGGCTCGTCTGCCATGATCTCTATCTGTAAATGAGCGGCGAATTGCGTGAGTTATCGGTTGACTCTGTAGAGTGAGTGTCTAAAAGATCACAGTCGTATTTTCTATAGCTAATTCTGATTCAATAGTCATTAAGCTGCTGGCGGACATTTATAGATGGGGCTCAGAAAGAGTCGAGGACAATAAGCTGTGGCTTTGTCAGCGGCACCCAAGGCCGATTCGAACCGAGCCGCATCTAGTGGAGGATCGGAGACCATTCCGGAGCATTATTACTGTAGACGCTATGTCAGTATTGGCGGGAAGACAGCTTGAAGATTATTGACCTTTTTGTCAGACTTAATACTAACTTATACGATTCTTGTTAGTTATCGACTAATTCCAGCCTGGCTACAGCTTGTTCACCGGCATCCTGGTTAAGCTCCCTTCAAGCTCCTTTCCGTATCTAGCACGTGTTCTCGAAGCTCCGCGCGGGTTTGATATTACAGCCTCTCGCGACAACGCCATTTATACAGCCACAAGTCCATTGAAAGGCGGGAAACATGTCTCCACGATATACCGTCGCCGATTCTGATTCTGATTCAGAGCCTGACCAGTCGGCGACACCGCCGCACCCCTCCGACAAAGAACTGGAGAAAGCTTTACGCGAGGCAGTCGCCAGAATCTTCAAGACAGGCAAGATGGAGGAATTGACGGTTAAACGTGTTCGATTGGCGGCTGAGAAGGCTTTAAAATTACAAGAAGGCTTCTTTAAATCGAATGGCGATTGGAAAGCCAGGAGCGACACGATAATTAAAGATGAAGTGGTAGGCGATCGTTCAAAGACATTATATAGGGCGCGTACTGATTTTCGACGCGTCTGTAGGAAGCACAAGATGCCGCAGCGCAGAATTCAGACGCCGACGAGGGGGGAAACGAGAGAGCAAAAACGTCCCCCTCAAAGCTTACTAAACGAGCCAAACCAATGGCCTCCTCGAAATCCCGTAAACGCCGCAAGACGAGTACAGAGAGCGATGGAAATAGCGAGGTTGATGACGATGATACAGAGGGCGTGACAACCACAGAAACGAAATCCAAAACAACGCCGAAGCCCGAGTCCAGCTTGGTCGAGGAGAAGGTTGCGGATGACTCTAATGCAAGTAGTAAAAATACAAAGTCATCGAAACTAGAGGCAGAAGCGGACGGCGATTCAGAGAGTGATATGTCGGTTGTTTTAGATGAAGAGCCTCAGCCAAAGCGTCAACGACAAAAAAAGAGCACCGGAACGACATCTGCAAAGGGGAGGAAGAAGGCGCCCACGAAAGCGAAGGATGCGGACGTTGATCCCAACCAGGCAGAGATCAAGCGGCTGCAAGGTTGGCTGATCAAGTGTGGTATCCGTAAAATGTGGGCACGGGAGCTGGCTCCACACGACACACCCAAGGCGAAGATCAAGCATCTCAAGGACATGCTGAAAGACGTGGGAATGGAAGGGCGGTACTCGTTGGAGAAGGCCAGGCAGATCAAGGAGGAACGTGAACTGCGGGAGGACCTTGAGATGGTACAAGAAGGAGCGAAGCGCTGGGGTAAAGACACTGCAAATGATGACAGTGACAGCGGTCGTCGTCGGCGCTTGAATCGAGGCCGGAAGGCTCTTGCATTCCTAGAGAGTGATGGAGAAGAAACCGATTGATGTTGCACAACCACATGCTCTTACAATGCTGTCGAAATGTCTCCAAATTATGCAAAGTATAACGTCTGTATGACTGACGAGCTAGTAGGGGCACAATATGACCTGCGTCAAGTGTCCAGCGCATCACTTCCCCAGCTTTGATCCGCTCATGCGTTGGGCAGCCAAACTGAAGACGGCGACGGATGATATGAACAGAACAAGGTTGTAAAACTGTATTAGAGTTAGTGGGTATTTCTCACAGACCATTATGGAGATGAGCGTACTGCATTTCGTGAGTATTCATTTTCTTCCGCTTCGGATCTGGCCTCGACGAATAGACGCCGTAAATTGGGGAGGTTCGCCTGTAAGCGGTATGAGATGGGAGCCTTCGTATTTGAATAGAAGAAGTCATTCCAGAACTTCAATCAACTCACCATGGATTGTTGTGGACAGGGGAAGGAAAAGGAGATGGAATTGAGGCAGCGCGACTCCGGAGTCTGGTGTGGTTGAGATCGGCCGCTTTGTGGACAACCAACTCTTTTCGGTCCAGACCGACCTCACATCTCCCCCAGCTCCATCTGTCGACTCTTCTACCCGCTGTTGTTGTTCCTTCTTCCTTTCAAACCCTATATCGGGGATATAATGACAGAATAATTAGCTACGCGCCCTTACTGCTCAGTACCGTCCCCTCGCAGCTCGCTCCAGGCAGTCCACATATCTCTGAAGCGAACTTCCCCGTTGCCCAACTCCCCCGCAGTGGTTGGCAGCACTACGACTTTGCCTCTTTACCTCAGTCTGCATTGAATTTGCGGAGGCGCGACTTTGTCGTCGCTGAAGCCCGTCCTCAGCCATGGCGATGAACAGAATTCGCGGCGCCTTTGCGGTGCCCAGAAAAGGAGAGACGTTCGAGTTGCGAGCCGGTCTTGTGTATGAGTTCCCCTCTGCAGTCTGGCATATGTCTCGATACTAATGGCTCAATAGCTCACAGTACGCCTACGAGAGGTATGTCTCACGTTCATGCGATTGACGCCCAGCTCCTTCCGGCTTCCGAATAGTTTCTGATTACCGTTGCAGAAAGGAGGCGATTCAGAAGACGATCATGGCCATGACTCTAGGAAAGGATGTATCCGCTCTTTTCCCCGACGTCCTCAAGAATATTGCGACCTCCGACTTGGAGCAGAAGAAGCTGGTATACCTTTATCTGATGTGAGGAATCAAACTTTGCCAATCCGCACGACTGCCGACTAATACCCGGTTCCCGTGAGACAGGAATTACGCCAAATCACATCCTGACCTCTGTATCCTTGCCGTAAACACCTTCGTGCAAGACTCCGAGGACCCAAATCCGCTCATTAGGGCGCTCGCCATAAGGACAATGGGGTGTATCCGAGTGGATAAGATGATTGATTACATGGAAGAGCCACTTCGAAAGACGCTGCGGGACGAGTCGCCGTACGTACGAAAGACCGCTGCTATCTGTGTTGCCAAGCTGTTCGACTTGGGACCAGCCATGTGCTTGGAGAATGGATTCCTTGAAATGCTTCAAGAGATGATCGGCGACCCGAACCCAATGGTTGTAGCCAATTCGGTAACGGCTCTTTCTGAAATTCATCATGCTGCACCGGAGACTCAGGCTCTTCAAGTAACCCCAAACACTCTACGGAAGCTCCTGATGGCGTTGAACGAGTGCACTGAGTGGGGCCGAGTCACAATCCTCACGACACTGTCTGAGTACAGAACCAGCGCTGTAAACGAAGCAGAGCAGATCTGCGAGCGGGTTGCACCCCAGTTCCAGCACGCAAACCCTAGTGTGGTTCTCGCTGCTGTCAAAACAGTCTTCTTGCATATGAAAATAATCAATGCGGAGCTATCGAAAAACTACCTCAAGAAGATGGCCCCTCCGCTAGGTATTCCGAGTATTCTCTGGTGTTTAATATTGAACTGCTAATGAATGTTTTAGTGACCTTAGTATCGTCTGCTCCCGAAGTGCAATATGTCGCCTTACGCAATATCGATCTCTTGCTCCAAAAGCAACCGGACATCCTTAACAAAGAGCTCCGCGTTTTCTTCTGCAAGTACAACGACCCACCTTATGTCAAGTTCCAAAAGCTCGAAATCATGGTGCGGATAGCCAACGACCGAAACTTCGACCAGCTGCTAGCAGAACTGAGGGAGTACGCCCTGGAGGTGGACATGGATTTCGTCCGCCGCGCGGTCAAGGCGATTGGCCAGGTTGCAATCAAGATCGAAAGCGCTTGTGAGAAGTGTGTCAATACTTTGCTCGATCTGATCAACACCAAAGTCAACTACGTGGTGCAGGAAGCCATTGTGGTGATCAAGGATATCTTCCGTAAATACCCCGGTTACGAAGGAATCATTCCAACGCTTTGCAAGTGCATCGATGAATTAGATGAGCCAAATGCCCGGGCCGCTCTCATCTGGATTGTTGGGGAGTATGCTGAGAAAATCAGCAATGCAGGCGATATCTTGGCGGGATTCGTCGAAGGTTTCAATGAGGAATTTTCTCAGGTTTGTTCAATCCATATCATGCGCAAGCCGAGCAGTAATATTAACGGACAATGGCAGACTCAGCTGCAAATCCTGACTGCTGTCGTGAAGCTGTTCCTGAAACGCCCTGATAAGGCTCAAGGGCTAGTGCAGAAAGTTCTTCAGGCGGCAACGGCGGAGAACGACAACCCCGATGTCCGTGACCGAGCCTATGTCTACTGGCGCTTATTATCAAATACCAGTGACCCAGATGCTGCTAGGAACATTGTGCTCTCCAAGAAGCCTCCAATTGTTACCACTATCCATTCCCTTCCTCCTGCTCTTCTCGAGCAACTTCTTACTGAGCTTTCCACATTGGCTTCTGTTTACCACATGCCTCCAGAGCAGTTCGTTGGCCAGGGCCGTTTTGGTGCGGACGCTGTTCAGAAGGCTGCCATTGAGTACGTCTACGTAAGCCTCTCAGTGTAGTATGTATGCTAATGCACCTATCTAGGGAACAACTCCAGAATGCGCGCGAAAACCCCCTGGCTGCTGCCGCGGCGGCGGCAGTTGATGGCACGGCCGCTCCGCAGCAGCAGAACAATGTGGAGAACCTTCTGGATATCGATTTTGATGGCACTGCGCCTGCATCTGCTCACAAGGAACCAGGTGGTGGTTTGTCTGGTCTGGATGGTTTAGCTGGCACCCCCGTCCGTGTTGACTCTCCTGCAGGTGGTGCGCCTTCAGGGAGCAATAACCTGGACGACCTCCTCGGCGTTTTTGGGGACAATGTCCAGTCCTCTACAGGCGCACATGCGCCTCCCACTGGTGGTGCAGGCGCTGACCTTCTCAATGGCTTTTCTGGGTTGGATCTCTCTGGCAACATGTCTTCACCGCCACCTGCGTCACAGTCCAGCCAGCCGAAGAAAACTAATGAGGACATTTTATCATTGCTCTAAAGGGTGAAAATTTGAGCGTTCTTGTTTTCCGGGGATAGAAGCTCCTACTCTGGCTGAAACGGTGTCAGCAAGTACCTGGTTGACCCAGAATCCTCCGTTAATTTCGACCATTCGATTGTACGTTCCATCGGTGTCACTTTATATCTTCTTCCATGTATCTTCCTCCGTATATCGCATTCCATCTGAGCATGACTTCCTGTGGTGTCTGAAGCCGCCAATGGAAAATTAGACTTGTTACTCAAAAACATCCTAATGTTCAAATTACTTAGAGCACGATCCCAAGCCAAAATCATCTACAATTACTGCCCACTTTTGTTGCCCTAGGTTTCGATATTCCACCCATCTCCAAATGTACTATATTATTAATCCCGTATTTCCTTCTTTACGTTTCTGAGAATCCTCCCGATTCCCGACCCGTAACTGTGGGACCTGAGTGGACGGCAAACCCAATGCCGAGTTGAGAAGACGTGGACCAGATAAATAGATTGCCTAGGCTCAGATCCCAATCTGCCTCCTAATTAACCTCACGAGTGCATTCCTACTTTCAGGATCATTTTCAGGATCATTATTCCCCTATTACCAATTTTCACCATGGCGCAGCAGGACTACAAATTCGAAGGATGGATGGGTCTTGACAAGAATGCCGCCGATGGCAACATGGTCTGGCAGGAGTTTGAGCCCAAGGAATGGGAGGAAACAGATGTCGATATCAAGATCACGCACTGCGGTATCTGCGGGTCTGATTTACATACCCTCCGAAGTGGTTGGGTGAGTTGACTCAAGTTTTCATTACCGAGGAGGCATCTCCAAGGGGTGTAGCGGAGGATGCAGACAGGAGGGCAACATATTCAAGAGCCCATTACTAACTTGTTCTCACAGAGGCCCGCTCTTTATCCGTGCTGTGTAGGTCACGAGATTGTTGGTACTGCCGTCCGTGTTGGATCCAAGGCCGTCGGGGGCATCAAAGTAGGAGACCGCGTTGGTGTCGGTGCGCAGAGCGACGCCTGTGTGGGCCGATTCGGCGACTGCCCCGAGTGTGCAATGGGCTGGGAGAACTACTGCTCGCACAAGTTTGTCTCTACCTACAACAGCGTCCATTTCAATGGGGGAAAGTCCTATGGTGGATATGCCCTGTACAACCGCTGTCCTTCCCACTTTGTGGTCAAGATCCCGGATGCCGTTCCCTCTGCTGAGGCCGCTCCAATGCTTTGTGGTGGTGTCACGCTCTATAGCCCATTGAAGCATAACAACTGTGGGCCTGGAAAGCGTGTTGGTATTATCGGCGTCGGAGGTCTTGGGCACTTCGGCGTGCTCTTTGCCAAGGCTCTGGGCGCTGATAAAGTTATTGCTATCTCACGTAAGAACGGCAAGAGTGAGGATGCACTGAAGATGGGCGCTGATCAGTATATTGCTACCGATGATGAGCCGGACTGGGCTACCAAATACGCTCGTTCTTTGGACTTGATTGTATGCACTGTGTCCTCGACTAAGGTATGCACCTATGAGAATGATGCTAGATCCTGTGCAGAGACATTGACTTTAAGCAAGATGCCCTTGGCCGAATACATGGGCCTGCTTGCAACGAACGGCAGCTTCGTTCAAGTTGGACTACCAGAAGACGGAGTGCTCAATGCACCTGTGGCAAACTTAAGGCGCCGCCTTAAGATGGAAAGCTCTCTCGTTGGAAGTCCCAATGAAATCAGGGAAATGTTTGCCTTAGTTGCGGAGAAAGGCATCAAGCCATGGATCGAAACGGTCCCGATGAAGGACGCCAACAAGGCGATTGTTGATATGCACGAGGGCAAGGCTCGATACCGCTACGTGCTGGTCAACGAGGAGCATTAGAAGGAAACATCACGACTTTCTCTTGATGATTTATGCAATATAGAAAACATTATGAAGATGAACAAGTGATGAAGACGAGGCTGGGTATGTAGGTCCCGTGACTAGTTCCGTCTCGAAATACCACGTGAGAAACCAAGCGGAGAATTAGACGAACTCCGGCCAACTGTTTTAGCACGTGATTCGTATCGCCGCTGTCGGAAGCGCTATTCCCAGTACGGTACACCCCGCGATTATTCTTTTTGGATAGAGGCAAGAACTTGACTCACTGCTGCTCAATTAAAGTGAATACTCCTTTCTTTTGACTGTCTGTGAAATCAGAACAAGAGTATTATCGATATCTAAATACTTGCTCCTTTAAACACGGTATAGCCGTTCTTTACCTATCTCAATCGACCATGTCGCATACGCTGTCCCAAAAGTACCTCAGTACGCGGGGTGGTTCCTACGGGGTATATTTGGGTCTTCTTTCTGACTATGAAAAGTAAAGATCTGGCTGACTTCTCCTTGCTACGTACAGTTCAGCTTCGAGGAAGCCGTCCTCAAAGGACTGGCCTCAGATGGCGGCCTCTTCATTCCCGAGGAGATCCCCTCCCTCCCCGCCGGATGGGAGACGGAGTGGCGCGATCTGAGTTTTGAGGGACTCGCATTCAACATCATGTCCCTCTACATCTCACCCTCCGAAATACCCTCTGAAGATCTTAGGGATATCATTAAGCGCTCGTACTCGACTTTCCGCCACCCCGAGCGTACACCCATTGTCGAGCTTGACCCGAAGCAGAACCTCTACCTTTTAGAGCTGTTCCACGGCCCTACATTCGCTTTCAAGGATGTTGCGCTTCAATTCCTCGGAAACTTGTTCGAGTACTTTCTCGTACGCAAGAATAGGGGGAAGGAGGGCAAAGACAGGCACCATCTCACTGTATAATTACCTTCCACCGTCTCATATGTTAGTGCTGACCTTTTACTAGATTGTCGGCGCTACATCAGGAGATACCGGAAGCGCAGCCATCTACGGAGTTCGGGGAAAGAAAGATGTTTCTATCTTCATGATGTTCCCTACCGGAAAGGTGTCGCCCATCCAGCAGGCCCAGATGACTACCGTCCTTGACGCCAACGTACACAACCTCACTGTTGAGGGATCCTTTGATGATTGCCAGGATATCGTCAAGGCTCTTTTCGCCGATCCCGATATCAACTCCACCCACAACCTCGCCGCGTAGGTCTTCCTTTCCTGGACATTCTTATGCCTCGCTAACAAGCCCAAAGCGTCAACAGTATCAACTGGTCGCGTGTCATGGCGCAAGTGACTTACTACTTCTACTCCTACTTCTCTCTTCTCAAGAAGACCGGATCCGATGACTCCAAGGTCCGCTTTGTTGTTCCCTCTGGCAACTTCGGGGACATTCTCGCCGGTTGGTTCGCCAAGCAGATGGGTCTTCCCACGGAGAAGCTCGTCATCGCCACAAACGAGAACGACATTCTTGATCGTTTTTTCCGCTCCAACGGACAATACACCAAAAATTCTGGTGAGGGCAGCGGCGTCAAGGAGACACACAGCCCAGCCATGGATATCCTAGTCAGCAGCAACTTTGAGCGCCTCCTCTGGTTTCTCGCCCTTCGAACAAACACCTCCTCTGACTCCATTGAAGAGCGCCGCAAGCAAGCCTCTGAAAACGTCAGCCAATGGCTCTCACAACTTAAAACCGAAGGTGGCTTCACAGTCCCGCCTGCCGTCATTGAGGCCGCCAAAACCGAATTTGAAAGCGAGCGCGTCAGCAACGACGAGACCATCGCCCAAATCCGTTCAACCTACAACTCCTCCTTCCCTTCTAACCTCACTCCTGGAAGTGCTACCTCTTCCAAGACTGGCGGCTACATTCTTGACCCCCACTCCGCCGTGGGTGTTGCGGCTTCACTGCGCTCCATCCAGCGCAACCCCGGCACGAAACACATTTCTCTTTCCACTGCTCATCCTGCCAAGTTCGCTAGCGCTGTAGATCTCGCTCTTCGCGCCGAGGACGGCTACGACTTCACCGAGGTCCTGCCTCAGGAGTTCATTGGTCTCGAGCAGCGTGAGAGCAGAGTTACGCCTGTTCGTGCTGGTGCCGGGTGGGAAGGTGTCCGTGAGATTGTCAAAGCTGAGGTTGAGCAGGAGCTTGAGGGAAAGCGGTAGAGGACATGCATTAGTACATATATTTCCAGTATCATTAGACATATACCTTTCAGAATTTCGGCAAGCAAAAGATACATCTGCTTGATACGGTTCTTTTCGCTCTTCTCTTCACTTAGCGTATTCATGGAACTTAGACAATAGAGCAATTTAAACTGCTGACTTTTTTTTCTCATGAGTGCATGACTTATCTGAACACAGAGTATATTAAACTACGCGATGTATAGTTATGACTTCTTCGAATTACAGACATTAAATGGATTCAACTCTCAAGCTCTACTCCCTCGGGTGTCGAACTGAAAAGCTCAGATGAGAAGGTAGATAAATGCAAGTGCAAGCTTCATATTAAACTCTAGAGTACTATTATTATTATTACTATTTTAAAGAGCATAGGACCATATCTGCCGTCACCCAGAACTAGACGCCTGCAATATGGATCCAAACAGGCACCAACTAGGCCGGCAAGCATCCTCATGAAGAAACGAACCAGGACAGGAAATGGAACAGAGACATCACAAGATAAAAAATCCGAAACTCCATATTAACTCTTTTTGGAAAGACAAAAACAGACAAAATAATGGCATGTATCATAGCCCCGACAACAGAGTAAATATCATTCGACTCTGCTGAAGTTGTGGTTGTCTAGAGGAGAGCCATGATTGCCATAAGGGCAACAAGGAGACCAGCAGTGGGGCGGACGTTATCGGCGGAACCGGTGAAATCTGGGCGTGCGGGGGAGACACCGGTTGGGGGAGCTTCAGGAGAAACCTCGCCGGGATGGCCAGGCTTACCGGGTTGGTCGGGCTTGCCAGGGTGGGCGGGAGCTTCAGGAGCACCGGAAGCACCAGGAGCAGTAGGAACGCTAGGAGTACTGGAAGCATGAGCGCCGGGAACACCAGGAGCACTGGGTGTACCAGGAACGCCGGAAGCACCAGGAGCACTGGGAGTACTAGGAACGCCGGAAGCACCAGGGGTACCAGGCTTCCCAGGAATGACGGGATTGCTAGATCCTCCAGGGGCAGCAGGAGTCCCAGACGGACCGGGTTGACCAGGCTGACCGGGTTGACCAGGCTGACCGGGTTGACCAGGCTGACCGGGTTGACCAGGCTGACCGGGTTGACCAGGCTGACTAGATTGTCCAGGCTGACCAGGTTGTCCGGGCTGACCAGACTGACCAGGCTGGCCAGGAATGACGGGGTGTCCAGATCCTCCAGGGGCAGCAGGGGTACCAGGCTGGCCAGGAATGCTGGGAGTGGCAGACTCTCCGGGGGCGGCAGGGGTACCAGGCTGGCTGGGTTGACCAGGGCTGGGAACCGGAACAGGGACAGGGACCGGAGCAGGGGAGGAGCCAGGAGGCACGGGCACGGGTCTCGTAGTCGGAATAAGAGGCGGCGAAGTGCTGTTCTGGAACGGAGGGTTGGGCGGGGCGGTGCCGTTGTTCACGGGGCCTGTTGGAATAGGACGAGGTTTGCCAGTGGGAATCGGAGTGGGCTTGCCAGTGGGAACAGGCTTTCCAGTTGGGGCCGGGGTGCCAGTCGGACCCGGGTTGCCAGTGACGGGAGGAGCAGGCTTCCCAGTGGTGGGCGCAGTCGGGTGGACAGGTGGCCTGGTCTCATCCTCACAGTAGGTCGTGGTAACCGTGATAGTGTTGGTCAAGGTGATGGGGACTGTCAGGGTCTTGGTTCCGGAAGTCACGACAGTCGAGGTGACCGGGCATGTGGTGGTCGTGTAGGTGGTGGTCTTGGTGATTTGGTGAGTCACGGTAGTGTTTGCCACGGACTAGAAAAGAATTTCTTAGTTGACATACTTGGGCAGGTCGAAGCTGACCACCTGGGCTTACCGAGTGAGGCTCCTTGTCGTGAGGCTCCTTCCAGTGGGGTTCTTTCCAATGGGCAACACCCGCAAACGCCGGGGTAGTCAGCGCCAGAAGGGCAACAATTTTGTTAACCATCTTAGAGAATGCTTAAGACAAGAGTTCTAGCCAGTATCAATAAGCAAAACCAGGATGAGCAAACGAGTGAGGTAGAAGCGAGTGACCTTGGGACGACCTGGCGTAGGTAAAACCATTTGAACAGGTGAAAAGATCTCACTTTATATCTGCGAGGGCAGGGGAAGGTCCCGCTTGCAAGACTATCGGCCGGTTGGTCTGTTAGTCGTCATCAAAGCATGATACGACAGTAGTATTCATGGCGAAGGACAGGCTCGAAATTTCGGCTCAGGGAAAGGAACATGTCCTCCTGGATTTGAACGAAGTCTGGTTGGCTGCGAGGTTTAGGAAACCCTCTGTGCCATGGATCACAGAATAAGGGTTGACTGGGAAAGGCACAAGGAGTGATCCTGGGATCTCCATTCATTCAGGGCCGTGAGATGAGAGTGACATTCCACAGCTTCGTCCAGTGCCGATACAAAAAAAGCTCCACAAGATCCACTTCAATCTCAAGTGTGCTGCATTGGGTGAGGATCGTGATTCACTGCCCAGGGACGGTGGCGTCATGGATCTGATGATCTAGCAAAGGTATCAGAATATCCAATCAATCACCCCGGAAGACTCGAGGGACCCTCGTGTGCGTGAATCTGTTCCTGGAGCTTATAGCCATATCAAGCAAATCACAAGTTGCTGAGCTATAAGGTTGTCTCTCGCTTCTCTCGATCAATAGCAAGGCAACAAAGGACATCCTGATGACGGTTATCCAGGCCGAAGGGTAGTTCGTAGGTGACATTGCCTCGATGGTCATTATGTCATATGCCACTGTCCGCCCAGTCCATCATGCTGCTAGCCAGATCGAGGAGAATCTTTCTTCCCCAAGGAATGTGGGACCATCCAGAGAGAAACATCTGCAACATCAACGAGATGCAAACCAAGGACACCGTAGGATATGCACTCGTCTCCCGCCAGTGAAAGTGACGGAGCTCGTTTGGGTCAGTTTTCTATGAGCAAATTGAACAGCTTGAACGAGAGAACGGGTTATGCAAGTTAACGAATTAGAGGACTCAAGGACCTGAGGTTGAACTTCAGCTGAAGACATCAAGTGCCAGGATAGCATTGCAATACACAGGCTTTGGGACACTAAGACATAACTCCGTGTCCAAGATTAGCTTGCCAATCCAGCTGAAGACACGCAGCCAGACGCTATGAGGCACTATCATGGAACCGATTGGTACATTAACTAATCCAAAGGATGACGGTGGGATAGCCAGCACGAATACAGATATGGACATGATGCGATGAAGGCAAGTGTAGGTGTCATTCAACGAGCAGGGAGCAAGCAATGTGGAGCCCAATGTTCCGCAGACGGCGATTAAGAGCTGAGACAATGTTCCTGCAGGAACCGGAAGTAACCAGAAGGTAAGACCAAGGATAGGGTCGTTGCATGGAAGAGATTAGAATCCAACTTGAGGGTATTGCCGTTTGCGGCCGTGATTGGCTGACTCAGAAATAAGTCACGTGCAAAATAGACTGAGTAAGCGCATAAATTTTAATCCGCGCCCGATTTAGGGTTCGAGGCCACGGCCGGAACGCGTCCGAAAGCGCGTCTTGAGTTGAGGTCGCGTTAATTGCTTCCTGGCAGGCGATAACAGCTTGAGAAACAATTTTGGATTGAAATCACCGCTTCGCCACGATGCCGCACTCAGTATCTTCAGAAGGCTCTTCAACTTCACACAATGATATTGAGGCCCTTCCAGATGCCCCCCCAGCCACAGATGTTCCCAACGGCGCCGAGAAGGACGAAGCTGCCGCCGGCAAGACGACAGCCGGAGTGAAGCTCGAAGATATTTTCGATGACGACGAAGACGAAGAGACCGAATTCCCCGCATCTAGTGCGCCGGCTGAGACCAAGGTCGGAAGCGCGGAGTAAGCACTCACCAGTATTTACAAGGGAACAATTCTAATCTAGGCCATTTATAGAGCATCAGCGCGGGTACCTGTCCAAGTCGATACGGAAACCATGCTGCAATTTTACCAACGCCTGTTCCCTTTCCGCTACTTATTTCAGTGGCTTAACCATGGGATTGTCCCTTCTCCTGACTTCGGGAACCGAGAGTTCGCTCTGACACTTCAAAACGATGCTTATCTACGATATCAGTCGTACCCAACCGCGGATCTGTAAGTTGGCGCGCACGAAGTTACTTTGGATAGATATTCTAACATATGTAATGTAGGTTTCGCAGAGATATTCTCAAGATGAACCCTTCCCGTTTCGAAATCGGGCCCGTCTACAATAGGAACCCGCGAGATAGAAAGACACTCGGCAGCGGACAACTAAAACCCCTCGCCAAAGAACTCGTTTTTGATATCGATTTAACAGATTATGACGACATCCGTACCTGCTGTACGAAGGCGAACATCTGCGCGAAATGCTGGGCATTCGTGACGATGGCCATCAAGGTCGTCGACACGGCTCTACGACAAGACTTCGGCTTCCAACATATTCTATGGGTTTACTCAGGACGTCGTGGTGCTCACGCCTGGGTCTGTGATCCTCGCGCACGGAATCTCTCAGATGACCGGCGTCGAGGCATCGCAGGGTACCTCGATCTTGTCAGGGGAGGCACAAACAGCGGCAAGCGCGTCAATCTCAAACGACCGCTCCACCCCCACATGACCCGCAGTCTGGAGATCTTAAAGCCATACTTCGCGCAAACTACCTTAATAGACCAAGATACCTTCGCCAGCCCAGAGCAAGAGCAACGCCTTCTCTCCCTTCTCCCCGATAAGGGGCTCAATGACTCCCTGCGCCGGAAATGGGAATCAGCCCCCGACCGCTCTAGCACAAACAAGTGGGCTGACATTGACGCTATTGCAAAGGCCGGTAAAAGCTCTACTCTCAACCCCGCTATCCTACGCGAGGCCAAACAAGATATCGTTCTCGAGTACACATACCCACGTCTCGATTCCGAGGTCAGCAAGAAGATGATCCACTTGCTCAAGAGCCCGTTCGTCATTCACCCGGGCACTGGGCGAGTTTGTGTCCCTATTGACATTCGTAATGTCGAGAAGTTCGATCCTCTCTCCGTACCTACTGTCTCTCAATTACTCTCAGAGATAGACTCCTGGGACTCAGACCATCCTAGTGGTGGCGCCGCGGAGACTGCAGAAGGCGAAGGGAGCGTTCCTAACGCCTCTGACGCTGGATGCACCCGTAAGTTACAGGACTATGAGAAGACAAGCCTGAAACCGTACATTGACTACTTCCGCTCGTTCATTGCGGGCCTTAACAAGGAGGAGCGCAATGGGAAGCGAGAGCGTCACGAGGATAGTACTCCAGGAGTTAAATCTGAGAGTATGGACTTTTGATTCTGAATTATGTCGATATGATTTTCTCCGTTAATGTACATGATTGATGGGTCATCAGCTGGGTATTCCTACGAGCGGGATTTGGCCAGGATTGTTTTTTATTGGGTTGGAGAATGGCGCTTTGGATCAGCTCTATAACTATAATTGAATGCATTGCTGATGTTGAAAATTACTGTGTTCCTAGAAATGGATATGTCGTGTTCAGTGCGATTACTTACTGCCTGACTTCATCGAGCAAGAGGATGAAGGCCAGTCAGAATCAATAAGACTCGGCATGATTACAATAAGATTCCTAATTCATTTCTATATTAATACATGTCCATCCTGATCACTTCCAGAAAACTAGACAGAGATGAGGGCAAAAGCAGAACGTTTGCCGGGCGAACGACAATGAGTTGGGAAGTATACAGAGGCTAGATATACGTGATTCGTGTGCTTTAGGCGGCAACGAAGTTGCGAACATCTGAGAACGTTAGTACGCGAAAAGGTATCAATTAGGTTCGTTTACTTACTCTCAAGCCAGCGGACGTACTCCTTCTGCTCCTTAACCTGGATGTAGTCGGGAATCATGTTGGCAAGCTCGGCGTTGATGCCGCGCTCCTCAAGGTATCGCTCGAGGTAGGTCTGCAAGTCCTCATCCAGGTTCTCAAAAGGAGGGCCGGCGTACAGACTCTGTCTGGCCCAATCCTTCTCAGCGGTAGCAGCGTGAGCCAAGTCAGGCTTGGAGAAGTAAGAAACTTCCTCAACCTGGAACAAGCCGTCCTGGGCAACGGTCTGGATGAGCAGGGCGCCCTTGCCGGGCTTTTCGATAGTGACATTAACACGAGCCGGGAAGCTAGGCTCCAGGTCCTGTTCACCACGGTCAGCGGGAGAGACGCTGTCCTCGGGATGCTGGGCGAAGCCGCCAGCACCGCCCTGGTTCACGGGCTGGTGGCCTTGATAATCCAGCTCATCGAGAGCATCCAAATCCTCATGCTCGCTCAGGTTCTGAAGATCCGCAACAGTGAATGTAAGGCGAATTCTATGAAGGGGCCAAACGTTAGCGCGTGGACGCTGATAACCACGGCTCGAGAAAGGATAGTTATAGAAGTGACACTTACTCCTCATCATTGAACTTCTTCGTCAGAACAACTTCCTGTTCTCCGGGAACATCCTTGACCTACAATACAATTAAGTTCCATAACTCATCATATACGCAAATCTTTCGTACATACCTCCCAGGAGTTATTCTGAAGAACATACTGGATGTTCTGGACAGAGGATTCCAAGTCCTCAAGGCCGGAGGACTTCTCGTGCTTAAGTTCGTCCTCGAGTTTGGCAGCAAGCTCAGCATCGCCTATAGAAGAAAGGTGAGTCCGTTAGCATTATTCGCTTGAAACTATCGTTTTGGGCTCAGATGGCTCGAAGTCAAAAATCAACAGTCTGTCGAATAACGAAGAAGTTATCCGAAGTAGGTTCCGGTGCAGTTAATGGTTGAATTATTCAGATTTCGCTTACCTTCAGCTTGTCTGAATGCCTTGCACGTCGAAAAAGCGGCTTGGGATGGTCTAATGGCCTGCTTCAATGAGGGCTGGATGAAGCTAGTCTTGGGGAGGTTTGAGATGGGGCGGAGAATGGCGGATCTGGAGGAGGTAGCAATTGATCGCGAGAAAGTGCGAGGCACTGTGCGAGTAAGTGTGCGTAGGGAGAGCATTTTGAATGTAGCTTAGAAATGGATGTTGGGATGGGAGGAAATTGTTGATTGTTTGAAGACGAGAATCGAAGGCAAAAGATTCGGGTCGGATGATGTTAACATTTCCCAATGAGGATAAGCGCTGCCAAGACTTAGAGCTCCAGCTTCTGCGGAGTACATCATTAACTATATTGCAGTTGAGACCACGACATGAAGCCGGTACATAATTCATCAAGGTGAAGGACAGCAGTATACATTACACACGGTGCTGTCTAGAAATAATTAATAAGGTCACTATATTTTGGGCCAAACGGTTCAGCAAAAATATGCATATATCATAACTCCATTATACCATGAAATGCTGGAACGTCTGAGTGACTCGCAAAAGAAAAAGCAAAAGCGAAACGCAACATCATGACAATCCTTTAGGTGGGAATGTTGAAGTTTGTTTCTCTCCCTCTTTTGTTAACCGAATGAATTTCAAAGCACTGAGCCCAGACCAATTCCCATTCCACCGAACAAGTGCTCTGACTACATCCTCCTCGGTCAGGTCCGGCATCCAAAAACCTGTCTTGAACTCTTTGTTCTCGGCCTCCGTTCGTTGTAAGAGTGCTTCTTCTCTCTTACTAGGCGGCCGACCTTTCCTCCGCTCACTCTGTAATTGTTCGATCTCGGGCACGCTGCGATTGATATATCTATACGCTATGGCATCAGTATGTCTCCAACATGTAAGATATCGCTCCTCGGTTTGACGAACCTGGCGACAAGATCGGGCAGGTCTTTGTCTGAAAGAGATACTGTTCCCTCGGGGATAGACTCTTGAAAATAGGTAATGCGGTCAACTAAGGTCAAATGTCAGTGAAGGGCGTAAAATGGAAGCACGGCCAGCAGTTCCCTTACCATAAGACTGTCTCCCCCTCGCCATAGCAGCCGAGACTCGGGCAACTCGATCGTCTCTCGTACCGGCCCTTCGCAGCAGCTTTGCGTCTCTGCTGTTCTCATGGAGAGCTTCGATCGCCCCACGCTTCTTAGAAATGTGCTTCTGCACTTTTGCCAAAGACTTGGGCATGATGAATATAAGCTGAAAATATCGATCTTTCCACACTCAGGTTTCCGATAGAAGGGTATTCAGTTTCTCCCCTCCAACTCGGGAATTTTCTTTTTTCAACCGGCAAAATACAGGAGCGGTGAGTTTGGTGGAGCTTAGAGCCGCGACAAAGCAACCAATCAGAGCCATGGCCTGCCATCGCGTTCCTGGCGCGTTCTGGGAAGAACGAGGAAGTCGATCATGCAAGCATTCCATCCTTGCTGTCGGGTTCCGTTCACCGTCTTATGATACCTGGGCGGCTGCTTCGTTCCCCGTGTCGACTCAGAACACGGGAGTTCTATGTCCTTCGCCCCGAGCCTGACTTTGTCTCGCTCGCATAGTATCCCACTGATGCCTCCCTTGAGTCTGTGAAAAACACGAGGCATATCTCGTCCTTCCAGGGAGCCCACGATGGGTATTAAAGGTAAATAATGACAAGTGATTAGCCTGTCGAGTGCTGCTTATATTGAGGCGTTCCTTAGGACTTCATGGCCTTCTCAAGTCAATCCAGAAACCATGCCACTTGAAGAAGTTCAGCGGACAAACCCTGGGAGTAGACGCTTACGGGTGGTTACATCGTGGGACGGTGGCCTGCGCCGTCGACCTAGTTCTGGATAGGCCGACCACAAAGTGAGTTGTTCGACAGCGCGCTATATACGCTCGTACGTTACTAACTTGAAAAGACATATTGATTTCGTCCTGAGCCGAGTCCGTATGCTCCTCTTCTTCGGAGTTAAGCCGTATCTTGTCTTCGATGGGGACAACTTGCCAAGCAAGTCCGGTACTGAGCTCGACCGACAGCAGAGGCGTCATGAGAGCAAAACGCTAGGAATGGATCTCTATCGCAAGGGGCGAACCGCAGAAGCGTATCAAGAGCTCCAGAAGGCTGTGGATGTAACACCGCTTATGGCGCGTCAGTTGATCGAGGAATTGAAAAAACTGGACATTCAATACGTGGTAGCGCCTTACGAGGCCGATGCACAGCTTGTTTATTTGGAGAAGCACGGCTTTATTGACGGCATTATATCGGAAGACTCTGACTTGCTTGTTTTCGGCGCCAAACGACTGTTGTCCAAGCTTGACCAGCATGGTGAACTGATTGAAATCAACCGTGCTGATTTCACGGCTTGTCGAGAAGTCAGCTTTGTGGGTTGGACGGACGCCGACTTCAGACGAATGTGTATCCTGAGCGGTTGCGACTACTTGCCCAACATTGCTCGCGTCGGATTGAAGACAGCATACCGAAGCATTCGGAAGTACAAAAGCGTGGAGAAGGCGCTCAGAATGCTTCAATTCGAGGGCCCGTACCATGTGCCAGCCGATTACCTTCAGAGCTTCATGCAAGCTGAACTGACTTTCCTCTATCAGAGAGTATTTTGCCCAAAGTCTGGCAAGTTAGTTCCCTTGACATCACCGGACGATGGCGTTAACTTGGATGAGCTTCCTTTTATCGGTGCTGATATGGATCCTGAGACCGCTGTCGGAGTCGCGAATGGTGACCTAGATCCAACATCGAAAAAGCCACTACAGTTGATGATAAAACCACTGGGCTCAAGCACAGTAGAACAGAACAAACATATTCCGTCTCTCAGCCGAAGACAAACAATTGGCTCGTTCTCGGATATAAAACCATCCAAGCCAATAAACTCCTTCTTTACCCCGAAACGCGTTCCACTTGCCGAGCTAGATCCAAATAGCCTCACTCCATCACCAAGTCAGCAACGACTACTTCATCGTCATGTCAACAGCTCCTGGGAGCCCTCCCTTGCTCCGTCTCGCCCATCCGTCGCTAGGCCTACCACCGTTAATGACCCGTCTAATCGTCTTTCGAGCCCGCTCGTGAGAAGTGCTGAACGGTCTTTATTTCTAGCACGCACTTCGAAGTTGACAACTCTGCAGCCTAGCAAACGACAGAGGCTCTGCTCAGAAACAGACGAAGTGAGCGCTGTTAGTACACCAGACTGCCGCAGTCGCTTCTTCGCGGCCAGCTCGAATGATGATACCCCTAGCGGCGGCCAAAAGCTTAATCGTAGCAAGAAAGCGCGCAAGTCTACTTTAGACGTTTTCTCGGACGATGCGACTGAAGATATTATGTCACAGATTCCTGATCCGAGCGAAGCCGCGAATAAGCCGAATGAGAAATTTTCAGCAGCAGGTCACTCTGGTGAAAGCAGCAAACGTGAAGATGAAGTAACCAAAACGGATGTTCCGATTACTACCAGGAGCGAGACCGAGGCCACCCAAGTCGATGCTAAGCAGCAGGCCCTCGAGGCTGCACTTGACAACAGGACGCCATCCAGAAAGATAAGCGCTGAATTAGAGCCTCAGGTCTTTCCACAGGTGACGGACCATCATATCAAGCGGCAGACCTCGACACTCTCGAAGTATTCCTTCAAGACTGATGCTAGTGGAGCCCGACCTGATCCACAGCACTCGGCCGTGAACGGTCCTGAACGGAGTGCTTCGAGCCAGTCGGTTCGCCAAAGAACCTGGACGCCTACACAACCCAAGCGGCTAACCCCATTACAGCGGCTGGGCCAGAACGCTTTATCCCGATCACGATCATTGAACAACATGCCGGCCTCACCTACGATTTGGAGATCCCCAAGTCGGATTGAGGACGGGACCAGCGTCAGCTCCGGTGTCTGTTCTCCTGCAATCACTTTGCGCACCGGACCGGGTAGCGAGGATCTCATAGTCCCAGACAGTGAAGAGGAGGAAGATGATTGCGATGCAGGCGACGAAAGTGTTAGCCGATCTCGAGTGGCAGCTTTGGATCTCAAACGGTTCTCCTTCACGGCGAGATGATGTACATTCTATTGGTTTATCATAGCACCTGGTCATGCATTGGTGTCTTCATTGGTGTCTTGGAGTTTGGAAGAGATTAACAGTCTTTAGGAGGTCAATATGCCGATCGGTTGGTGAACGGATTGGTGTCTGGATGGTTGTTTTGCTTCTTGGCGTTGTATTGAGTACATAATTCGTATTGAAGGCATTGCATTGGAGCAATGAAATACTAATTCACTCTCTGTATTCACCGTCGTTCTTCGACGATCGCAGGCATACGACAAACTCTCCGACTTTAGGCTTCAGTCACTAAATATGGATTGGAACTTGGAATCTGGGGGCGGTCCTGACGCTAAGCCAATATAAGTTAGTTCGATCTGCGGCTCGATCTGCTGTGTTTACCATTACGGGGAGGCGGTGAATATGGTTACCGGGGAACCGGGGCTCGTAAACAATGGGCGTTGGCCCAGCCTCTCGATTTAGTGCGGAAGATCCAGTTGTATACCGTCAGATGGCCCAGCCACCCACTATCTTCGCTGGTGACGCTCACACTCTTGTTTTGCAAATATTCGGTGGCAGGAAGTCTCGCCGGTTTTGGGCTGCAGCTGTGGATTTGTCCAGATACGATCTCTCCCCTTCTCCGTCTTCCTCCCTCTTGCATACCACTCACTTGAACTGCCCGTTTAGACCATTGTCGTCCCACTGACACTCTGGGTAACGGTGCTTTATTTTCATTGAGATCTGACTGTTGTGTATAGCATCGGGTCTGTCATCCACGTTTACGAGATTATCTCCGTACATTCCCTCGATCTATTATCGTCATTCCTCCCATCTAGATCCTACGTCGCATTCCACGCCGCATTTTGCTACATTCCTTTGAGCGGGCCGTCGCTGGGAATCATCTTGGTAGCAGGCACTCAGTGGTTGCTATTCGGTTCACGAGTGCGACAATCGTTTCCTTCAGGTTTATAGGAGCGGGCATTGCTGCTAGGCAAGGTGTGTAGGGTCAGCAGCACTCCTTCTCGGGGCTCCGAGAAGTGAGACTCAAAAAGAAAGAAGGAATTGAAGGAGAATCAACGCAGCAGGAAGCTGTTGCATATCCAAGATGCCGAGATTCGCGGGCGGCTTCGCCCGTATGTGTTTTGTCTCTAACTATGGGTTTGCGACTGGAATTTGCTAACAGCTTGGGTTAGGCTTCATTACGATGATCGGATATCACCACGTGCTGATGATTATCATTGCTATTATTATCATTCTTCTCTGTGAGTCACTCTACTTCTCGCTTCATGCGTTTGACTGTAGCTAACTCACATAACCACTCAGCGCTGCTGCTCGCAGGATGCTCTTCATCATCGCCTCAAATGCCAACAATTTTCCTGATCTCTATGTACTACGAGCGCTACGACCCAATATTCAACCTCGCGCAGGTCGACCCTGGAGTTGTAACCGCTACAGCAAACATCGTTGGAGGTGCTCAGTTGGAGGTTCGCGTAGGATATTTTGGCATTTGTGTCCAACCAGACGGCGGATCTTACATCTGCAATAACAACGCAACCGCACTTGCAGAGATCCTAACTCTCGATCAAGATCCGCTAAATCTCGTCTGGGTTGCATCAACCTTCAAGGATGCAGTCGTTTTCCCGTACCTGATGTGAGTCCACCAATTCCCTTCGAGCTAGGTCTTAGGTCCATCTAACGGCGTCTAGAATTATTGCCATTATCCTTGCTTTTATCTGCTTCATTATCCTTGCAACTTTCCCCGGCTGGCACGAAGAAACCGATGCGAGTGGCTCTGAAGTTGAAGTTAAGCCGTTTCCTTCCCGCCCTGTATCCCAGGTCGCGCTGGCCTTGATCTTCGTGGCAGCAGTTTTCGTGCTGGTATCAGTTCTGTGGCAGCATACGGCATCTGTCGGCGCAAGCACGATAGCCCAAGATTTAGGGAACGGGAGTGTTAAGAGCGGCGTCGGGACTTCCGCAATGGTCTTGGGTTGGTTTGGATTCGCCTTGATGGTTGTCGTGACGATCGGACTGCTAGTCATGATTCTAAACCTGCGTTTGTTAAGGCAACTGACCGACGATGAGCCCTAATGGGCAAAGCACTTGCTTCCTTGCGTTTATTGTTGATTTCCTTTTGTTTCTCCTCTCAGCACGACTCACAATACCCCTTCTCCACGACACCAACACCACGAACACGACGATGATACTACGACCGCCGCATGAATAATACCATGAGATCCCGAAATACCACGAGAGATAATGATCGGATTTGTTAGACTTGATTGTCGATGAATCAGGGAAAAAATCCTACAGAGACCTCGACCTTCGTCAAACCACGCGACTTGCTTGATATTTGTCATCTTACCATCGCCTTATCGCCCATGTACATTCTCCCGCGATTATTGTCGATTGCATTTTTCTGATGTTGTATAAAGAGTTTTTTCCGAGCTTCTATATCGCTATATCAATCAGGATCTGGGTGCTTCTATGGTTGATGAGATTTTATGTTTATGAATGGGTGGACAGGATAGGATAGCATACTATTTGGATGCGCGCAATGAAATGAATGGATACAGCAATAAAATAAGAAAATATAATTATCTTTTGCGTATATGCTTCTCTAGAGTTTGACTGGTATTAGGCGTAAGATAAGCTTGATTGACTTCTCCACCTTATTACATTGTATAGAGTACAAGGACTTCCTTTTGCCTTGCACGTTACTCTAAATTTTGATATATACTCCAGCTGGGAATGCACACATTGTTGAGCAGGGAAGAGCAGCCGCATTAATGCTCCTCCTTGCAGCGTAGAGTAGATGAGGAAGAAGCAACACCGGACCGAGCCCGGCCGCTTCCACCTTGAAGGACAAGGTAATGCAGTTTTGGGAAGGAGGGACAGGCTGTTAATGCATTCCCAATACAATGGCCGTTCTTTGTATTCTTGGTATCATCGCGGGGGCGTATATTAGCAGTTGCGCGACTACGCGCATTCTGTCCTCCACCGGACGGCATGGCTTCAATGTCTCATTTTGGAAGGACAAAGTTGGTTTAATCAAGATAAGATGTAACCGGAAGCCCTAAGAACTCGCACTGTTTCAAGCTCTGAAATGACGTCTTCTCACTAGGGAAGTCAAGCATGTGGATAGGGCCGCTGGAGTTGCGCACCGGCTCCCATGGGCCAAAGGCTTGAACAGCTTCTAGTGTTCTTTCATAGCCGCGGGCAGCCAGGTAATTGGCGTCAGGATTGGGCTGTCCGGAGCGTACGAACTCAGCGAAATAGGATGATATGAGCTGTGCAGCGAAGAGGTCTAGAGGATCTCGAGCTGCATCGAGATTGCCAAAGACAAAAGGTAGGTCTGAACCGTGAAGGCGGAAATAGGAAAGGTCTGGATCTCCGATTGGATACTCAGACGATGATGGTGGTCCCCCGAGGTTATTTGGGTCGGTGCCGCCAATTGTTCGCTGCATCTGATAGTAGTATGATGGTTTGAAAACGCCGGCGGATACACCTGCATATAGGGCGGCTTGGTTTACACACCGGACTTTAATGTCTGTCGCTATGCGTTGGGCAACTGCGAAAGAATCCAAGGTTATATTGCCTGTGTTGGGACTGGGGAACAGGTTTGAATCGATGATTTTGAGGGCCTGGGTGGTGCTGATGTTCAATAATTCTTGGATGCCCTCGAGCTCAGACTCGATGTTATTGGAGTAAGGGATGAATGATGCACCTTCGTCGGCGACATTTCCGAATATAACCGGGACGTGAGCGGTGCCTGCATGCCTCTCACTGAGGTTTAGGTCTGTTGTATTGATATATTTCCCGTCCTGAACGATGTGGCGTGCGATCGTTGGCAAATTGACAAGAGTAGACGCAGGAAGGTCCCTCAAGCATGATATCTGCTGCTCAGTCGTGTCCTGATTACAGCCAGCTTCGAATAATATTTTCTGACCGGCTGTTTGATATAATTCTGAAACGCTCAGGTATGAGCTATATGACGTTTCACCATGTTCGTACTCAATGCCAGCGCCATTTTTCACGTCCGACATCGCAATGGCGCCTTGAAACTTTCCATATGCAAGCGGCGAGCCTAGAAGAGCCTTTACAGACCTAGCACCTGCTCCTTCACCAACTATGGTGATGCGTCGAGGGTCGCCACCAAATTGAGCAATATTTTTGATTGTCCACTGCAGTCATCAGCACTGCTTGAATTCACGTTCCAGTTCCTGTATATAATTACCTCAAGAGCAAGGATCTGATCAGCGATCCCTTGGTTTCCTTGTATGTCTGTCCCTGGCACCGCTAAAAAGCCCAACGTCGAGAGTCGATAATTGAAAGTCACGACAACCACGTCTTCTCGTGAGGCTAAATTGCCACCGTCCGTCGCAGGGTCAGAACCAGCGCCAACAACAAAATTACCACCGTGGATCCAGAAAAGAATTGGCCGTAGGCCAGCTGTAGAGTTCTTCTTCGGGATATATGGCGTTTGGATGTTGAGGTACAGGCAGTCCTCGCTGCCACCGGCAACCTGGGCACAACTGGACCCATATTCCGTAGCCTTGATTGTGCGGAACTCTCCAGAGTATGGCTTCGCATAAGAAAACCGGGTTGGAGCATCCGCGTATGGAATCCCTAAGAAACGAAATGACTTTTGGTCCCGGTATCCTACGTACATGTTGTTCTCCGAGTTGACTCGAATCAGTTGCCGCTGCACGGTCCTCCCTCGTCTTTGTTTGTCGTCATTACTGGTCTGTGTGCACAAGACAGGAAGCGGAATATTTCGAGAAGGGAAAGCGTGGTGATCAAGTTGATTCTCACCATCCACAACAGATAGCACCCCATCTCGGATGTAGAATCTCGCAGATTTGTGTTCGGCCGTTCCGGTCTGGTTCTTAGTGTAGAAATAATACGAGAACAAGTGTTGGAAGTCCTCTTTGTACTTCATGACTGTGGAAAGGGAGATCATGGTCTCCCCGATCTCTTCACATGCATCGCGAAGTTCATGCTGTCCCATAGGACCAAGCAAAATCGCCCCAGCATGATTCTGATGGTCGGTGGAGTTCAGATTATTCTGATAGAGAAAAGTAAGTGACGACTTCTCGTTGACCACGCGCCTATAACCGAATGGCCGGTATCTATGTGGGATCTGTCTGAGAGGAGTTTGGGGCTCCCCCGTCGAGGTTGAATATACAGGCCCAGAGAACCCACGAGACAGCCCTAATCCACACGCATTGACAACAAAGACAGCTACCACAAGAAGGCGAAATATCATATTGGCGGTAGGATGTTGATCAAACACTTGCTCACACCGTTATGAGGGAACCATCTGCCCCGCAACTTTAAGATGTGTTGGGCTGCCGAAAGCATCCCAGCAATTACCCGCATTCATCAAAAGCGAGGCCCTAGCCAATATATCGGTGCCACCCCGCCTATTGTCTTCTACCCTTTTCGCTAAAGGGTCCGAGGACCGTGACATGCAAGCCATCAGGGCATGATGAAAAGCGGGGGAAGGCTTTTTGCCGGTAGTGTCACTTGAGCATGCGTCGCCAAGGTTTGAGTACCCGAGTGTCGGTGAGTAATAGGACGATAAAATGAAGGCTGACGCCAAGATCAATAGTTATAAGACACAGCATAGAGTGTTCAGCATCTGAACTGGCTCGGCTCGGTCACTTTGTGACGGAAAATTCCAAGCGGCGCTTTGGTTGGCTATGTGTTATTTGTTTATATCGCGGCCGCTAGCGGCCCTAAGGCCAATCCTTTAACGGACGCTTGGACGGGAATTCTCGACAAAATATTTTGTCCAGAACTGCTTGGATTGCTGGCCAAGCTCGAGCAAAAGAGATCGCGTGCATTCAGCTGGGACGTGTCCGCCAATCGCGCATGGCCCCTTGGATCAAAACTGACGCTAGTACGAGATGGAACCGGAGTCTCGGAGGACCAGATGCTCTGCGGATATGTAACTGCTAACTGAAGCACGCATCGCGGGGAGCAGAGATTGAAAGACTGAGAGAAGTCATGCTGGTGGGGGAAGAGAAGGGGAGATGCTGACAGTCTTGAGTTGGGATCCCGTGACTCGAGTTCTATTCTTGCAAGAAAGCAAACATTACTCCAGGAGAAGGATTTTTATACAATCATATAATGGTGCTCGTCTGGCTTTACTTTTCTACATAAACGAAGTCGATCTGGAATACCGAACCAAATCTCCAGAACATCGGTGTAGACGCCTCAAGTAATCGCATGAATAGCATAGAGGTACATACCCTTAGAAAGGAGCCTTGCCTCGCCAACGTTCAGCGCCGCCGAGCAAAGTCAAAGAGACAGATATGACATTTCAAACACAATTTGAGAAGCTAATAGTTCATGACACTCTGTCCTGGTCTGTCGTCGTAACCGCCACCACTTGCTTCATGTCCAGACTGGTCATCAAGGGACTTATAGTACGCCGGATGGCCCGTATCACGACCGCGAGTCCTACCACGGCCGCCTCCGCGGGCATTTCCTCGGCCGCGCGGACCGGCGCCACGGCCACGGCCGCGGTATCCTCCACGACGATGCCCATCATCGTGCGCATGACGGTTATTGCCGCGTTGACTGTGGTTCTGGCGTCCCTGTGAACCTTCAGGGTTACTTTGACCGGGGTAGAGGATATCATCGTCCCGCTCCTGCCGGATACGTCTCTTGCTAGACCTGTTCATGAACTGGTCATCGGCTTGACCGTCCTCTTCAATGCGCAGGACGACTTTTTCGCCCACCACACTCTCAATGCCAATAGCCTTATCACTGGGAACGGGGTGCCAATTATGAATCTTTGAAGCATCGACAGGACGAGCTCCTTTGCGTACTGCTAAAACCACAAATGGAACTCTGTTCTCAGTGTGGTATTTTTCCGTACTGGGAACTGGCTGTAGCCGGGCGGCCCAGACTTTGTTCTCAAAGACGCCAGTTCCGGTGACAACCCAGCTCAGCTTTTTGCCGATACCACCGACTTTATCCAGAATTGACCGGCTCGCCGGCCGTGGAGTGATCAAAATACTGTTAGCCATATACTTCAGATCATTTGAGTCAGAAAGCCCGTGGGGCAGCAACGGGTTCAAGATCTGTCTGATTAGACGGTCGGAATCCGTATTTGTGATAAGATAGCCAGTGAAGTAAGTGGTACGCTTGATGCTTAGCCGACCATAAGGTGATTTGGTCACATTCAGCGCCGGGTTGCGGGTAGCAACGTTATGCGAGTTAATCATTCGCTGCACTTCGGCAGCTTCAATTACGGGGGACAGGTACGCAGACCCTTCAGCTACCTGGATAACTTCTGCGTTGATTGGCTTTCGTGAATCAGGGCCGCTCATGGTCTGGAAGTTCCGGTTCATCGTCTCGAAGAAGTCCCGAAATCCCTTGACACTACGACGGGTCAGAAGGGGACCACCGCTCGGCATGTCAGTTTCAAACTCACTGCTTTGGACGATCTTCGTAGACACGAATTTCGTCGGCCTGTGTATAGGTGAGAACAACATCTGAAAGGAAATTCTGCTTGAAGTCCATAGTCGACGGAAACCGCTGGCCGTTGGGCCCGACCTCGGGCTTCAGGCATATGATATCAAACTCGAGATGCCTGCTATCAACAATGCGCTTGACGATGTCCGAAAATCCGGCTTCAGACCGGCCGGTCAAGAGCACCGTAAGCGCATCTTTCTGCTTCATGCTCAGCTCCACCAATTGTACCTGTCTGTTATCAGTTCACGTCCCATCGGTATGTGTATGTAGCTCGCACAATCCGTTCGTTCCACCAACCCTTCCAGGCGCGAGGCTCTTCCTTCTCTATGCCGTCACCGGTAGCAGACAGAAGATTGGGGTCGTGCCACCATCCTCCATTCGCAAAGCTCTCGTAGGCTTGTAGAAATCCGATACTCGGGCCGTTCCATAGCTGTGGGTTTGGAAGCGGACTTAAGAATACTGGACGCAGCGATTAGCCCGGCGATGCTCAGAACCTAGAGG
Source organism: Aspergillus latus (assembly GCA_013306195.1). Classification (NCBI taxonomy): domain Eukaryota; kingdom Fungi; phylum Ascomycota; class Eurotiomycetes; order Eurotiales; family Aspergillaceae; genus Aspergillus; species Aspergillus latus. The sequence goes on from VCRL01000198.1 coordinate 51,412, forward strand.
TCCAAGGTCCACCTTACATGTGTTGTCGAAGTCGTAAACGTGAATCGCCCTCACCTGTGGCGTAGCTAGAGATTGCAAAAAGACAAGTCAGTACCACTCCTGCGAAGAGACCGAAAAGCGCAGCAGAAGCCTCACCCGGCAACTCTCTATTAATGATAGACCATCGCCGTAATCCTGTAATAGTCCGCGATAAAGATTGATGGTCCAGGAGAGACCCATTTGGTGCTCCGCGCGCCATTGCGTAGCTTTCAGCGATAACTGACTTGGCAGACCTCTTGATCATTGCTCGAGGGGCATGGTAGCGCTGTAGGATGAATTTTGTAAAGGCTGAGCACGTTTTAATCTCCAGTCTGAAGTTTTAAGATGAGCGACAATCTGCTACTCGTGGTGTAGTCCGGAGCGAATTCAGAGCGAATATCTCTGGGAGCTTGAAAATTGTTGCTGCGGCGGGCAACGTGACCGGGCGCGTGGAGGTTCCTAGGTAATGCTGTCACAACCACCTCATGGAAGATCTTCTTGAATCTCCAAGCTGCGCCCTTTGGAAGACCAACCACCCCATGCTCGATTTGCCCAACCGATGACCGATGATGGCGATATCCAGCAGCAGATTCTGCAGCGAACCCTGCAAGAGGTAGCGCAGGAGCAGCAACAGCAGGAAGTTGTGTCGGATCCCTGCGTTATCTGCCTGGAACCCATCAGCGAACCCGCTGTAGCAGTATCTTGCAACCATGCGAACTTTGACTTTCTCTGCCTCGTGAACTGGCTGGAGCAGCGACGCAACTGTCCACTCTGTACGGAACTTGCTGCTGTTCGTTTCTACTCGTTCACTACTAACGTCGCTGGGTCCAGGCAAGAGTGAAGTATCCTCGGTCAAGTACGAGCTCGTGCATCCCGACGGACCAAAAATCTATCAGCTTCCTGATACTCCCCCTTCAGCCGGTGTATCGTCAACAGGCCATATCAACCCACGCGGCCGACTACCTCGAAATCCCCGTCGGCCGCGACGCGCGCGAAGCCCTTCGCTTCAAACGCCCAACGACCCCCTCCTCCGCAGACAGCATGTCTACCGCCACCGGCTCTACTCCCTCCGTGTGGGCTCGAATCGCCTTTCTCAATACCGCGAATTTACACCGGAGATGTTCAACAGGGACGAAGAGTTAGTATCGCGAGCCCGCAAATGGATCCGGCGAGAGCTGCGGGTGTTTGAGTTCCTCCATCCCGACGCTTCATCCTCCCCCTCCTCCTCCGTAGCTCGACCGGGACAGCAGCGGCTCGAAAGCCGCCGTGGCAACAATGCGGAGTTTCTCCTAGAGTACATCATTGCTATCCTCCGAACGGTGGATATCAAAGGTAGCGCGGGGCAGGCGGAGGAACTCCTGAGAGATTTCCTTGGCCGGGATAATGCTTCTTTGTTCCTGCATGAGCTCCAGGCTTGGCTAAGAAGCCCGTATACTTCTCTAGAAGACTGGGATCGCAACGTCCAGTATGATGATCCAGACTCGCCTGCTCGGCGCGCCCATCATGATCCTCGAACTTCTAGTCGGAATTCTACTCCGGTTTATAGAGGCGCGGCACGGAACTCTCGCGGCCGAGTTAACAAGCCCCAGTATTCCCGCGGCTCAGAGCGTTATGGTAGAGCTCCGGATTCCTTTGCGAGGAGGGTCCAACATGCGCGGGATCGTTATATTCCGGACTGAAGGAGCTGACTCAACGTTGCACGATGTATGATATGTAAACAAAGGTATATATATATAGACAATCTACCGCTGGAAACATGGTATCTCGATAATGGTAATAAATGCAACAGTCGTTTCTCATAGGAATGCAAAGCAGTGCCTTCCATTCACCTCCGTCGAAACCGTCCGAAATTGCGCCCACCCCCTCTATTTCGGATTTTCAACGACCTATAGTTTGCGTGGGCTTGAGGATTGATCTTCCTTGTGGACGGCTTCTTAGCGTTCGTATCGATGTTCTCTTTCTCTTTCTTCTCTTTTGCCTTCACCTTCTGCCGTTCTTGTGCTTGTTTCATATCGCTGCCTTGCCCTGCAGCCCCAATAGCCTCCTTCATTTTCTCCGAGAAACTCTTGCTCCTACCTAATGGTTTCGAGTCTGCATCGTAGTCCAGATCTGAGTCTGAATCTTGCTCTGCTTCAGAGATCGAACGAAGAGAGTCTAAATCATCGTCTATAAAGGCAGCTGGGATGCCATCACGCCCAGAGGGCGGGCCATCTGCTTGAGTTTCCGCAACAGTGACTAGGTCGTTGTCGTCTATTCCTAGCTCATCAACGTCACCGGATCCGCCATCAGAGACAAGATTGCGTTCGGATCGAGGCCCAGACTGAGATAGAGACTGAGGTTGGGATCTGGTTGTTGTCGGTTTTGCTTGAACAACAGGCCTCATCTTTACTAGTCTGGTCGTGCGTTTCTGACCCTTCTTTTTAAATGTACGCCCCGTCGAGTTCGGGTCCACGGCCTGACTATCCGGTACGTCGACGCCTGTTCCCGTTTGCTCGATTTCGATCTCCCGAAGTACGTCCCATTCATCTTCTAGTCGTTCCTCCTCCATGTCACGTAAGCCCTGTACAAGTTGAGACAGGCCCTTCCCCACGAACTGCTGTGGTTTGCGGACAGGTAATGGGCTCATGTCCGTTGGGTCAGGCCCCGTCAGACCAGACGTGGATCGACGAAGGAAAGACGGTGTTTCAAGGCTCGCATTGGCGTGATCAATATTTCGAGTAGCCTGCGGACTCTGTTTCGTGACATCATTATTCCCGATAACTCCTCTCGAAGTCCCATCGTCGACAATCGAAGAGTATTTCCAAGCTGTAGGCGTCGCAAAGAGAGCTGAAAGCATATACTTCTTCCCGGACGAAGCTGGCGTTCGTTCCACTCGAGGCGAATCTTCCTCCTCCTCATCTTCTTCCATTATAGCATCCATCTTCCGCTTCTTCGATGGCGTTTGCGCAGCAATCCCCTTGAGGCTTGCCATCCGGGCTGCGGATGGCGTTGCGGTGCTACCGCCCGACTCGGAGAGGAGGTCAAAGAGGCCGAGTGCTTTTCCATCCCGCTGCGGTGTCGGCCCAATAGCTGTCTTCAGGGGCGAGGAGGTTTGCATATGCGTCGAGGGGCTGAAGAGCCGCCGTAGCACGGACGGGGAATCGTAAGGGTCGACATCCGCCGGATGTGTAGTCCTTGGTTTCGAGGGTGTCTGGAAGATACCGGCTTCGGATTTTCGTGGCGTAGATGTCGTCTGGCAATGACTTTGACTCTGTTCTGGTCCGTTCGGCGAGGAGTGTTTGCGCTTCCTTGATCGTTCTTGGGTATCAGTGGGCTTCGAATGCGACTTGTCGTTCTTGCTGCTCGATGCCGATTCTTGGGATTTCAATCTGGAGTATTCTTTATATTTGGCAGCTGGATTGGGGCGCCATTAGTGGTCTCATCGACGTGAAACAGGCTCTGAACGCGCAATGCGACGTACCAATTTCAGGAACTTTCTTGATGTCTCCTCGTTCTGCCTTCTTGCCTCCGTTGGCGGCTGCAAATCCCCTCTCCCACTCCTTCAGTTCGGCGCGCAGGATAGCCGCTTGGTTTGAGATCTCTGACACGGTAACGGTGGCCATCACGGCATATTGGACCACCGATATAAAGTGAGGAGACGAATTTAATCGTAATTTCGAATTAGGTGAATGACAAAGCAGGGTGGTGGTGGCAGTAAGAGTTCTTCTGATATTCGTCGCGTGGAAATCAATTAACGCGTGACGCGGTGCGGCTGCAGCACGATCGCGGCTGCCAAACGGACGCTCCCTACACCTCCCACGTCGTGGGCTCTACAATCTCCTCCGTACACGGAGGCCTTATTCCTTTGCTTAGAGACTCGAGAAATAATTGCCACGAACATAAAGCCATGCCAAAGCAAGAAAGGTTTGTTTCGCTTGAGGACTGCGAATCTCGGCTATGGAACTGATATATATTTTCTACTAGGCGGGCTAACAACAAATGGAACCATTAAGTGCGTCACTAGTCGAATTTGATACATAAAACCAGGCTCAACTATATTTCGACTGTCGCCCAAGAGCTGCAGCTCCTCGACAGATGCAGCTATCATCTACGAAGTCTCCTTTTGTGTATTCCCACCTGATTACTTCACTGCGCGACTTCCGTTCAGGTCGGAAGAAACGATATGGGCTTGAACCGCTGTGACAAGGTTGATGAAACCTCCCATCCAAGCAGCAAGTGTATTGTGCATTGAGAACAATCTATCAGCGTTCATATCAGCAGGCACCGTGGGAACGCCCTCGGATAGAGCTAGTTGAAACGACGCTCGACGTTATATCCTCCATATAATAGGACCGTAGTATGTTCAAAAGGTATGTTCAAAGAGAATGTCGAACAGCATGAACTCTTACACTGGGGTTCCTCGATATACTGGCAAAACCACCAGGATAGCCAACTGACGTCGTGACCAGGATGACGTTCTCGTTTTCAGTGCTTTAAGAACAGTCAAATCACACCCCGTGGATCGTTGTGAGCCGAGCCTTGAGTGATGAAGACTATTGCTTGTTGTGCTCTCCTCTATTAAGTACGACCTCCTTCCACCATTTGAGAAGTATGCGGCTCTCCTCCCTTCTTTTCCCACGGTGGGTAAAGCTTCGATAAACCGGACGTACTGCCAAGTTACTCGGGGTGTACCCAAACCCGGTATTCTACGTGGTTGAGTAAAGATCTCCATTTGCTGAGGCTGGTTATGAATGGGACGGCTTGCCACAGGAAGCTCCGGTTGCGCTGATTGCTGCTTCGAAGTCTCTTGTATGATATCAGACTAGAGGAGCTCCCTCCAAAGAGGTTTAGCGGTAAAGAGTCGAGTGGAAAGGCGTATCCAAAATAAAACACCATGCTCGTGGGCGGTACAAACAGAATCCCGGTGGTGATGACTTCTCCTGGCCGTATCCCGTTTGGTGCACCGATACGTCGGAATCAAGGCATTGAGACCGGTGGCTCAATACACATAATAGCCTTGTCCTTGCCAGTGGTCAGAAGAGCTTGAAGACATTCGTACTGGTCCTGTAGTGGTCAAGGAGGAAGGTACTCAACTCCAAGACTGCTGATCAGGGCTCACACCACAGGCTCGACAACGGACAGCTTTACGGTGCGCCTGTTACCCTGTGAAAGTTAGCTGCCGTGGGAGTTGTTTCTGCAGAGGTATCACACGAATAAGACCAATTGGTTGGAAGAAATCTTGGGATCCTGTCCTCTTGAGAAATGCTAAGCAGGTTACATTCTTATGGCGGGTGACAACGTTTTTTTGGTAAGTTATAGTGTGGCTGAATGGAAGTACACCATGGGCTTGGGGCTATTTTGATGAATCCTCATCACGTCTGCATCCAATTCAGTCGTTAATATATCTGCACTTGACAGATTGGTTTGTTGAAATTAGATCTATCATTTTGTTCCTTGACATCTTTCGAAAGCGACATGTGCAAAGGGCCCAGTACTACTCCAGATCAATTCTAGTACTGAAGAACACTCTTGTTAGACATGATTGTTCAATAGTACCCAAGCTACCGTTTACACCTTTCCTGCTGAGATAGATATAGGAAGTGACGCCAATCAGCTACGCGTCTGAATCTCAACTTCAAATACGAAATGTCTGCGTAATTGCAAGGCCACGACAAGGAGGTGTTTAGCCTAACTATCTCGTTTAGGCCATCGGCCATTACCTTAATCTGCTTGTCATATGCCCTCTCCTGTATCCCAGATCCTTCTTCATCAGATCGACGAACTGGTACGCAGCATTACTGGTAGAGGTGACCTACATGCACAGCTACCAGAGCTGCACATGAAGAATAGTGAGCTGCCGCTCGGTGCAACTTCAATATCCTTTCCTGCCTGTATGTTGATACCTAAGCCTCTATACTCAGGCGAAAATATATGAGTTGGCCCAAACAGTGTTCAATGTTCCAGTCCGCCATGACAGTAGTTTACTCTGCGCGTGAACGTCCGCAAAGACGACGTCTGGATTGTATTTGAGTGAGCCAGCCGGCGTATCCCGAGTACGGTATCCAGCATTGAATTATAGGAGACCCCGACAATATTCTGACGCTGATATATTCTGAGGCAGCGCTAGAATGGTTTGAACAAGAGATCCTTGACAATATTGCAGCGTTCTGAGCGCTTCTAATGACCACACTACAGGACAGTCAGCGGATGTCACAAACGCACTGTCAAGATCCAGGCAATTTGACTACTAGCTTGCGTTATACATTGAGCCGTCTTTGCTCTGTGAACTACTCATTGGACATGATGTAGTCGTCAGGCCTGCACTATGTTATCTAATTGCGTATCAAGTCATCCGCCGGCTTGCTTTGGTCGCGTCCCTGGCTAGGAATACCTGGTAATTCTTAAACAACACTGGGTGCAGCCAGTGCTTTGTCCAGCACTAAATATGGCACTTCAAGCATGAGCCTTCTAGCACCGCTGCTGGGTTTATAAGAAACTCGGTCGAGATCTACAATCAATCAGAAGAACATGTCGAGCTAGGGAACCATAATCAGCAGATGGACCTCTTCCGCTGCCTCTATACTGAAGATCCAAGACTAGTCGACGTATGTATGGGAAGGAGTTGTAGGTCGATTACTGCACCTCATTCTTGCTGTTATGCTCAAGCTTGCCAATCGATAGCGCTTACTTTTTGTGCTTCAGATCCCCAACGAGGCAGGCTTCGATACAATCGCAATAACGAGCTCGCAACACGTTTCAACATGTTTTCATCTTCTCCACAACCCTCGCACTTAACAAAACTTACTTTCCAGTTCGCTTCTTGACGCACCGGTAACTCGCTCTGGTCCCGCGTCGGACTCATGTATACCTCCAATTCTGCATAAAGAAGCCTTTCTCCCGTCACCACCACCAACGGGAATTAATCCCTGCCGCACACTAAGGGAAGGCGCGACAGTATCTGGCGTTGCTTTCCGGAGGGGTGAGAATAGGCACCCATGTTTACGCGGTGCAGAGGAGTATTTCCGGAATACGAATGCGTTTAGGCCTGAGTGGTGGATGCCGAGCGCAGATCAGCATGGGGACAATGATGACGACAGGAAATTAGCCAAAGTTCTTCCTATTCAGCCTGAATTCCGGCCTTGCATTGCGTAGAGATGGCGTGGAAAGGATATTAGGCTGATGGTTGTGTATGTCTTTTTAAGACATGACCTTTTGCTATGTGGCGAGGACGACTCTGAGACTGGGTTCGAATCGTTTGTCGTTGTGCTGAGGATGGGCCCCAGGAGGAGACACACTGTCAGTTTCAAAAGTAGCGAAAGGGTTGGATAGATCTAAAGGAGGATTAAGGGGCTATTTTTGCGGTTGAGACAGAGGTTATGATTGATGCTATACTATACTGGGCTAGGATAGGGAACGAGAGCACTAAGTAAATTCTCTGATAGATATACATCAGTATGAAGCGTTGGACTTTCCTTATCCGGAATAATAACTGCACTTGGTTTACCAATAGAACTATTGGTCACCTATTAGACAAACGTATAGGGCCGCAGTATCAGTTTTTTTAGCCCTAGCACCACCATCACAGTACTGTTCTACTCTGTTCTCTCCTCGACAAACTTCCCAAGCATCCCCTGGAAGTATGTTTCCTAATACTTTTCCCCCAGATCCAAAACACTGCAACCATCAGGTTATTGGCTACAGCAACCGCGCAGAACACCCCCGCAATGATGACTGCATACCCACTGTCCTCAATCCAAGCCAACAGGTAGCTTCCCATTCCAAACGAGACTGCCTGTTTTCCCAGGTTCATCGCAATCAACATCTCGCTCACATCGGCAAAGTAACTGTCAACCGCATACGCAAGTGTAAATGTGAAGAAGAAGTATGCTCCACACTGCGTCATCGCGACACCAGCAAAGTACCCTGTCCAGTGCAAGGTGTTCTCTGCGGTTAGCCCGTAGGTTATTAGGCCGGCGGGGGCTAAAAGAAGACCGGGTAGGAGGGCAGGCAGGCGCATTTCTGCCTCGCGGATGTGGGAGTTTCTCTTCGTCAATTTGGCAGCGATAATGTCGGAAGTTGGTGTAAAGGGGAGGGCGACTGCGAAGCCGATAATCGTCGCTACCGCTACCAGCCCGCTTGATGTGGAGGGCCAGCTGTAGGGGGGCGAGGTGATGAGAAGAGGGAAGGTGTAGTTGAAAGTTAGGGCGCCCAGGCCGATGTATATGCCTATCCATGCCATATTAGCTCTGTTAGCGTGTAGAGAGGAGGGCAGGGGCTAGGCTACCGTAGCTTGTTATCACCCAGAGAACAGCGGGGACAAGGAAATACGCAAAGGAGCGTAAGATGGTGGCGAAGAATTCTATTTCGTGGTCGATGGGGGCGTAGGGCTTGAGGGTTTCCATGAAGGATTTTCGGCGCTTGGGGATGCTAGGGCTAGGGACGGCTTCAACCTCCGTTGCATGTCCCGTCTCCTTCTCTTCTTCTGCCATATCTTCTGTGCTCGCCTGATTGATCTGGGGATCAGACTCAGCCATGGACACCTGCGGTATCTCCGGCCGATGGAACCTCGACTCCTCCACCAGGAAAAACGCAGCTACAAGCAGCGCCCCCGCAAACGCCGCAAGGACGTAGAAGAAAAGCCGCCACGAGTACCCGCCCGCCAGCATGTATCCCGCGTAAAGAGGGCCGGTGGAGCCGAGGCAAAGGCAGACTGTACTTTATCAGCTAAGTCGTTCCTGCCTAGTAGAGTAAACTGGGGCTGGAGACTATACTGGTGTAGTATCCAATCCTCTTCCCCCGCTCGTGTAGGAAGAAGATATCGTTCACAAGTTGTACAGGCAGAGATTCGCATACTCCGCTGCCGAAGCCATGGAAAACGCGGGCGACCATAAGACCGGCGAATGTGGTTGCACGAGAGGCGCCAATGAGGCCAGCTACGAACTACCCACCCTTTAGTATCGTTCAGCTGCGGTAGAAGTGTAGACGAGGACAGGGGCAGGGGTGTACGGACCATGACCATAGAAAAGAGCGTCACAAACCGCCTCCCTAACTTAAGATACATGGGGACAAGCACCAACGAGCCTATTTGCAAACCATTAGAGATAGGCGTTTAATTCCCCGAGAGGAGCTGGAATGGGACATTGCTGGGACTGGAAGACGGGGTAAAGGCGCACCGAACCCAAACGCCAAATTGGGATACGAAATCAGCCCCGAGGCCTCAGCGTGCGGGATCCCAAATTCCTCGCTGTAGATATCAATGTACACGGATGGGCCGACGAGGGAGCAATTGCCGAGGAAGGAGTAGATGGAGACGATAACGAGGATGGAGGTTTTCTTCCATTTTGGCCACTGAATCACCAGCACCAGCACTGTTAGCGTGCTTGGCTGGAAATGGGATCGAAGATAAGGAGTGGTGAAGGTGTGACTACCAAGAGAGGATCATTTGGATCATCTGTAGGGGCTGGGTAGAGTGCTTGCCCGTAGCTGGCACTGGAGGCTTCGCCTTCGGTCGTGGTTAGGTCGACTGTCCCTGGGATTGCGCCCTCACGGGGATAGTTCTGGGATGTCATTTTGGTGGCGAATGTGAGTGTAATTGTTATTTTGCACAGGCTGTAGGAGGTACAAGATTTCCATTCTAGCAGGGGAATGAATGGTAGCCGAGAGGTATGTGATATATACTCTACTGTAGACCTGGGGAACGCCACTTGCGGGGCTCTTTGTGGGACAGTCTGTCATATCTTGCAACCCCTCACAGTTTTAACTCTGCAGCATCCGGCCAGGGACCAAGCACAAGGTCGAATCCGGGGTTAAATGTGGAGGCGGGTCTTTGCGGGGAAGCTTGGAGTCTTTAACACGAGTCAATGTAGGGCTAAGTACCCTAGATGGGTTTTAGTGTTGTAGCCCCACAGACGGGCCTATGCAAGCAGGGGCTTCCTTTTTGCAGATTACCTTGAGATCTCTGTAATGCGTGGGCTTGGACTGCCCTATCACTGTCTACTTACACCACCGATGAGTTACGAAGAGAAAGTTGTGGGCCATGGCCATGTATTGATGCTAGATACATCGGTTCCCAACCTAACACCAAGCTGTTGACTGACATGACCATCTCAATCACTATCCGCACCTAATATCACAAATCCATCCCGATATACCATACCAACAACCGGCCGGCAGTGTTGTACTCATCGTGCAATTATTGCGTAATTGTCTTGTAACCTCTATGGCTTACGCCTTGAAGGGGGAGCCGCTGGGCGAAGGAGCACCACTGGGAAAGCCGCTGGGGCCGGGAGCGCCCTGGCTGGGCTCAGGGAAACCGCTGGGGAAAGGCGAGCCGCCAGTGGGGGTGGGAAAGCCGCTGGGGATGCCGCTGGGGAGGCTGCCAAAGCCAGAGTCAGAGCCGGAGCCGGAGCTCGAGTCGGAGCCGCCGCCGAAGAGGCCGCTCAGGAAGTCGAACCAGCCGCCGCCGCCGCTGCTGGAGCTGTCGGAGCTGTCACTGGAACCACCGAGTGTGGGAATTCCGGAGGGTAAAGCAGAGTCACCGCCGAGGCTGCCAAACTGGCGCTTGACGTTGATGGTCGAGGTGCCCGTAGGAGCAGGGGCCTCACCCGACTCGCCAGACTCGCCGCCAAAGCCGGGGAAGCCAGAAGCGGAGGGAGCACCACCGCCGAAGCTGGGGATGCCAGAAGGAGAGGGGGCATCGCCGCCAAGGCCGGGGAAGCCAGAGGGAGAGGCACCACCAGGGAAGCCGGGGAAGCCAGACGGAGAAGGACCCTGTCCGTTGGAACCGCCAGGGAAGCCGGGGAAGCCGCTAGGAGTGGCACCGCCAGAAGGCACCGGGAAGCCGCCGAAGTCACCACCAGGGAAGCCAGATGGAACGGCGCCGGTAGGCGTAGGGGCATCGCCGCCCTCACCACCCTCGCTGCCGCCGGAACCGGGGAAAGGAGAGAACTGAGGAGCAGGAAGGGCAAGGGCGCAGCCCAGGATGCCAGCAGATGCAACAAGGGAGTATCTCATTTTGAAAAAGGTAAAAGAATGGGTTGGAACGTTGTATAGTAAAAGAAGGGAAAGACAGACGTTGTAGATGACGAATACCAGATTCAGTCAAGTGAGTGAAGTTGGAAGTGAGTGAGTGTTTGGCCGGTCGACAGATCAGATGGGATGGCAGCACTCTTTATAGCTTTTGGATACAGGAGCTGGGACGGACTAGAAACAGGCCAGGCACTAGCGCAAGGGACGGAAACTCAAAACGGCTATCCACCTGGAATCCCGAGGTCGGAATAAGCACTTAAGCTTGGCTGCTGGTGAAACTGAAACCACAAATTAGCTCATTCTGAGTCTGAACGGCGGGCGAGTCCTGAACCGCATGGCGTGCTCTTTTGACCGACAGCCCGAGACGGTCCAGCGTGCCGGGAATCGGTTTCTGTCTGGGACGACGCCATGTGCGCAAACAACTGTGGTGGATTGTACACTATCCAAAGTCTTTGAATTACCCCTAAGGGATAGAATGGCCGTGGCATGCTCTTCCCGAATTTAACCCGCGGTACGAGACCATCCTAAGCCCTGATAGGACCCAGCAGGGCTGATCACTACTTTCAAGCCGTCCGTGATATTGATTGGATTTTGGCCAGGGCTGACAATGCGATACTTCCACTGGGACCTCAGTAATTGTCCGGCGATATTCTTCCGTTGCTCAATTTTTCGCCGTGCCGCCGACAACGGGATCAAGTCAACATGGCAGCAGACTCCGCGGAACAATCGTGCGGCCACGGCTGTTCGAGGGACCTGGCAGGGCAGGCGACCCGTGCCCGTGTGGGGAAGGATCTTCGCCGAATGACGAATTCCAGCGCTAAGAGTGCTTGTCCTGATATGTGAAACGCTGCACGTCACGTTTAATTCGGCAAAGTTCCAGGCCTCGATCGTCGTGCTTGAAACACATTAATCCGGGCCATCTACATCCTCGCCTCAATTCGTTCCTGCAGGGGCACTTCTCATATGGAAGTTGCAAGCCCGGGCCGTCCACGGACCAGAGCACATATCACACATCACCACTCATCATATTCTTCATCCTTTGGAAATAAGACGAATGGATGGCGAAAGCTTGGGGTGCCAAGTCTGGGAGCGCGGGACTGCCTATTCCGGCGATCAGCACCTTGGGCCACTTTACTCCGACGAGATCATCTACCATCCAGGAACACTGCTGTCACGGACCGGTCTCCATGCAAACCGCAGGATCTGAATTGGCTAAGGGGTTTCATCCTTCTTCAGCTTGGTTTTCCTTCTCAGGTTGCGAAAGATTTGGTAATGATCCGGGTCAATTGACGCATTTGCACGCCTAGAAAATTCGTTGAACGATTTCATCACCGTCAACCTACGGGAACCAAAGATCAGTTGTATGCCAGTCCGTCCGTAAGGCAGACTCAAAGACTGTTCTCGGCGAAATGCCCAGTTGGAGATAAGATTTGCAAGGCGGCAAGATTGTAGACAGCGAGACGAAGAACTCGGTAGCGAACCTAAGCAGCAGCACGTCCACGAACTTCAGAATAGGATGATCCTTTCCATATTCCTTATCCTCCGCAGGTCTGGCAAAAATGGCTACTAGACGCAGTCTAGACCTGATGGCACTGTCGCGAACAGATGAGTCCAGCCTTGTCAACTGGTTGATGGAGCCCTACGGTTCTCCAAGGACACCCAACATACTATTCATAGGCGCCTTCTTCAATTGTCGTCGAGAGCAGACAGACTCAATTGTGCCGTTTCCCACTTGGATCGCGGGAAAGCGACTGCCCCAAGAGGCCCATACAGCCAGGGTTTTGGCTATCAAATACCGAACTCGGCCGGCCTGTCGATAGTAAGAGCAGGCTTCGTCATTCTGAACCTGGTATCCTCGGTTGGTTTGAGATGGCGACACCATACACCGGGCTTTCTGGGGGAAGCGCCTGAGTTGATTCGAGGAATCCAGAAGCTGGAGAGCCGCGTGTGCTGTTTGAGATTAAACAGACCTCACGCCCAGAACAGAGCCTAGACTCGGCTCCTCAGCCCAGTCAGCAGAACTAACACCCCGGGGCATTTGGCTGAAAGCTCCGCAATGGGCAAAATTCCTGTGTCGCTGTCAGACTCGAAGGTTGGGAGGCGGTCGAGGATTGATTGCGGCGGAAATCTGAAACCCATCGGCCGTCTTTTAGAGGGTGACTGCGTAAGAAGCTTGGCAAACCCATGGTATCCAGGGGTAACAGAATGTTCCATGGACATAAATGCTTGTTACTATGCTGCATTGTTGGATGAGGAGCCAACATTCAAGTACTGGGTGTAAAGTGTTTGTGATGATTGAGTTTAAGCTGTGGAAGGCGTGCATAAATAATGCAAACACTAGTTAGTAAGCTCATTATGCACAACTAACTATACCCTCGTCTGATCAGTTTCATTTTGTAACACCACAACACCGGATTGAGAACTATCCTTCTTCCACAATCTTTAAGCCTGGTATGGGTAGTTACATATCTAAACTACTCCCCATTCGTCGTGACGAGAAGCCTAAGAACGACGGTAAGACTGAACAGCAACAAGCATATCTTAGACGGAAACGAACTAATCTAGCCTGCCAGGATGATCTACCAAATACGGAGTGGACGATGGCAGTCTCTGTATCGCCTCCGACTTCTTCCAAATGGCCCAGTATACTCATCATTCTCCAGAGGCCCCTGAAAGTCAGTATATGAGTATTTACCAGCTGAAATGCATCCTTCCATCCGAATGATGCAATCCCAGCACTTGATGGTGATAATCTCCACACTCTACTTCATAACCAATCAAGATGCTCCTTGCACCAAGCGCGGGGAACTTCATGCCTAGAAGTGGCAGATAAGGAGCTTATCGCAATGCAGACTGTGCAGCATTTTTAAAGCTGAACGCCCCTCATTCACACCTTTTGAACTGTTATCTTGGTGGTTTGGCTCAGCGGGATTGATACTCGCACTCAATTGCTGTGCCTTTTGTTTTGATTTCCATCTACCGCACAGCGTAGAAGGGTGCATAGATCAGCACCATGCCTGTGAAACGCGTCGCAGTCATCGGCACCGGCCCCTCCGGCGCAATTGCAGTTGATGCACTCGTGCAGGAGGGCGCTTTTGACGTTATCCGTGTCTTTGAGAGGCAAGAGAAGGCTGGTGGGAATTGGTACGTTATCCCCTTGCTTGTGTCTAGTACTCCGCCGATCTACCGCTAACTTCATGCGCAGGGTATCTCGGAAAACAGAACGGGCAGAACTGTTGGACATCGACAATCTGAGCGCTAGGACAGCTGACAAGCCAGTCGAGATCCCGGCCAATTTACCATGCTATACGCTGCCGCTTAAGGCGCACCGTTACACAGACTCGCACATCTACCCGAATCTACACACGAATGTCGACGCTAGTGTGATGGAGTACTCGGGGCCCGATGAGAAAATCCCAACAGTTCGCTCGGAGTGGTCGATCGGATTACATGGTGAGGATACGCCGTTCAGGCACCATGAAGTCATATGCGGCTATGTGGAGAGCTTGCTGAATCGAAATGGGTACCAAGATCTAGTGGTGTATAATACGACCGTTGAGCGGGCTTTCAAGGATGAGGAGAAGTACGAATGGATTCTGACGTTGAGGAAGGCGGGCAGGGAAGAAGAGGGCAAGGAGGGAATGGACTATTGGTGGACGGAGACGTTTGATGCGCTGGTTGTCGCGTCAGGGCACTACCACGTGCCTTATGTCCCGTCTATTCCTGGACTGAAGGAATTTGCGGAAAAGTATCCCGGGAGCGTGGAGCATGCGAAGCAATATCGGGGGCCAGGAAAATATAAAGGAAAGGTATGCATCCTCTTCCTCTCCTCCCACAAATCGCCAAGCTAAAACCAAACAGAAGGTAGTAACAATTGGCGCCTCGGTCTCGGCGGCCGACACGGCCGTCTCCCTCATAGGCACCGCCCAAACGCCCATCTACGCCGTTACCCGCGGCAAATACAACATTTACTTTGGCGACCACGCATTCAAGCATCCCTCCATTTCACTCCGTCCCGCAATCACCCATATTGACGATACCAACGGGTCCCGATCAGTCCACTTTGAAGATGGCACCTCCATCTCTGACGTGGACCACCTCATCTTCGGCACAGGGTTCACATGGACCCTCCCATTCCTTCCACAGATCCCAATAAGGAATAACCGCGTCCCAGACCTGTATCTGCATGTCTTCCACCAGTCTGACCCGACCCTGGTCTTTATTGGTGCCGTCGGCGCGGGACTCACATTTAAGGTCTTTGAGTGGCAGGCTGTTGCCGCGGCGCGGGTCCTAGCTGGAAGGGCTAAATTACCGCCATTACAGGAGCAGAAGAAGTGGGAAGAAGACCGGATTGCGGTCAAGGGGGACGGGCCGGGGTTCTTGATGGTTTATCCGGATTTCGGGGAATATTTTGAACAGCTTCGGGCCATTGCCGGCGAGCCAGACGGTACGAAGGGAAGAAGGTTGCCTGTGTTTGAGCAAAAGTGGGCGGACGATTTCGCGGCGGGGCATGAGAGGCGGATTCGGATGTGGAAGGGGGCAAATGAGGCGGCCGCTAAGGCGTTGAAGTTGCCGGCCTAACTCGATGGCTGGCTAATACATTCAATGTAACTAATCGTTGGCACTGATATAGAGGATAGAAGAGATGTAGACTCTATATTTCTATAACTGAACCATATAAATCTATCCCAACGCCCCCATCTATCGTCCATGCACGCATCTAATTCGTAACGAGATAATCATAAAGTGAACAGAATCACCAAACCTGTTGTTCGATGTTAGAAGCCAACGCTCACAACGTCGAGTCAGTACTGGGCGTAGGTTTGGGTGCGGGCTCGATGTAGGGTCCAAAGAGCCGACGCAATCAACAAAACTGCAACAAGGGGCACCATTGTCTTGCGGCCAATAGTCATAACTCCCTTATAGGCGAGCGCAAGTATAATGGCTAGGCAACACATACACAGGAATGCAACGATCTGGAGAGAGAAAGACGAAGGGGGCTGGAGGCTGTTGCCGGGATTTGAAGGGGCTCTGGTGTATAAACCGTCAGCTGAAAATCGATTCTCTGATCTGGTGATACGGTATAGTGCGGACGTACCTTGGGACAGGCCATCCGTCGACATAGTCAAGATAATTCCAGCCTAATCGTGCATCCTGCGACGACTGTCAGAAAAAAGGAAGGGGAAAAAAAAATAGAAGTAGACATGATAATCCTGAGTAAGAAGTTTGGGGTTACATACACCCTGGGCGAAGCCGATACTGGCATTGTCTATAAGAGTATGTCAACAGCGCTGCCTTGCTCCAGCCGGGAAGAGGCAACCTACGATAATGATAGTACAGCACGTCAGGCTCACCGTTGGCCCCGGGCAAGACGCCCAGCCCACCGGGGGCATAGACCTTCCCGTGGTTCGATCCGTATACTACAGAGCCGCCTCCATCAAGTAGGTCTTTGTTGTCACGATCAACGAACGGCCCATGAACGCTCGTTGACCTCCCGACTCGAATGCTATATCTGTACACGTAGTCCAGCCAGTTAGCCAAGCCGAGCCAATTTCTTCCAACACCGAGCCCGAGCCCGAGCCCGAGTACGTACTCATTGCCCTCCTTCGGGAACCCCTGCGTCTTGAAATGGCAGCACTGCCCGTGACTAAACCAAGCATAATAATACGGAGCCCGGTAGCTCATGAAAGCCCCCTCGTTCGGCTTCGGCTTCTTCTTCGGCAGAAAAACAAGATGGTCCGTGTTCGGATGCGTGGCATTCTCAACCGACAGCAAGTCCTCCGCTAGCGGCACCTGGAAGATGCCCTTCCAATAGCTCCCATACTGCAGATACGGCTGTCCCGTGATGGGATCGGCGAAGAACGCCGGATCGATCGCATTCGATACATTGAACGGGTATACCCCCGACCCCGGCCCATGTCCCGTATTGATCAGCGCCCCGTGATCGGTCCAGCCGCCCGGTTCTATGGAATCACTTGATGCGACCCCGATGGCGCTATTGCGCTTCCCATTCTGGCTGATCGAGTAGAAGCAGTAAAATCGGTTCTTCCACTGCGTTACCATGGGCGCCCAGGGCCGCCGCTGGTTCTGTTTCTGAACCAAGCTGGGCCCGTTCAGCACAGTACCGAGTCGTTCCCATGGTCCTGACAGATTCGAAGCACGGAATACGGGAATATGAATCCCGCCCTTGAAGAGATAAAAGTGCTCGTCGTGGCGGACGATGCTGGGATCATGGGCGGCGACATGGCCTTCATTGGGGAGCGGGAAGGCGGTCGTGTCAGAGACGCGGGCGTGAGCGTTTAGCGGGTTGGCGGGAGCGACAGATAGATAGAGGCAGAGGCAGAGAAGCAGCCCAGGCAGGGTGATATGGACCATTGGCAGTATGAGGGTTCTATAGGTGCGGTCGGGACGGTCGAGGGAGATCGGGAAGCTATAGGGGCAGGAAATCTGGCCATCGTCATAGCTCCAACATAGCTCCAAGCTAGGGAGAAAAATTGTGAATCAACGATCGGGGATCGCAGATCAAACAGGATGATTTACCAGCCAGGCAGCAACATGCGCTATACCTCTAGCCTCTAGCCTACCGCCTATAGGCTGGTTCAGACCGGCTCAGATGGTCGGGCGCACAGCACAGTAAACAATCGACAGTATTTGATTTGATTTGATTATTTAACGTCACTCGGCGGATCACGGGGCCCACGTGATCTGCGGCCTCCCAGGGGGCATCTGGACGTGCTGTCTAAACAGAACTCCCTAAAACTAGCTAGATACAGGTTTGAA
>VCRL01000199.1:0-40810 GCA_013306195.1 Aspergillus latus
TTTTTCGTTTCCTGTCTTTTCCAAAAAAGAAGTGAAATTATACTTTTTTTTCGACAGTTTCTTTTTTCTTCCACCTCTTCACTTTCTTTTCTTCTTGATCTCCGCACCTATACGCGCCTGTCCCTGGCTAGATTGCACGATCAAACAAATTATCCTAGTCGATATCGCGCATTGTTGTTGACGCGAAGCAGAAATCGGCTAGCAATCCTCCTTGTCTGCTGCTCGTCAAGACCCACCTACACGCCGGCTTTTCGTGGTGGATCATAACCATCTTCTGTTTTTGACAACGTGCGGATAAAAAGAAGTTCCCACACGCTGTGATTTTCCTGGTGGGTGGCCGTGGAGACCTCAGATTAAGCATCTCAACCTGTCCTGACTTTCTTCCCTTCAGTGGAGTCGCCTTGTTCCTGTACAACAACATCGTCGCCCTTGACCGAGCACGTCGAGACAGCACTCTTTCTGTGAAGATTGCGCTCGATCACGGTCTCCCTGCCTGTATTTTTTGTTCGCCCTCTCGGTTAGATCGAGCAAAGTCGCGTCGGAAGGCAACAATCGCGGTGAAGAATTGAGGACGAAAGACCTAAAATAACACTCGTGGAAAAAAATTCTTCGAGGACGCGATCAGTGAAAGTCATCGAGCGGGCAGTTGCTTTCGCACTCGAATCGAGTGCTCCTGCGTCGAAGAGACACCTGAAAAAAAGAGTTTTCACGTTTTGCGATCAATGATCGGGATACCGTGAAATTTGCCCCTCGCCAGTCCTCAGTCCCTGTCATCTCCTCCACCCCCTCCATCTACAGTTCTTGTCAAACACACTCCGCGTCGTGATGGATCCTAGAAACCATCCTTCTCGGCCTCCGTCTACCAGTCTGCCTCAAGGATCGGCGCCTCTTCCCTCTGCTCCCATCTCGAGCATGCCGATGCCCCAGTACACCATGCAGCCTCAGTACCCAGTCTCTCAGCCGCACACCCTGCCTCCTCTGCAACCCCATCATAGCCAGTCGCCCGCTCCTCACTCGTACATGGGGCAGCCGCCGTACCGGCCTGATCTGAACAGGTACCCCGCATCAAGTCACGATGTTTACGCGTCTTCTGCTGCGCCGATAATGCCCCACACTACCGTGGGCAGCTTGCCTCCGACATCTTTCCTTTCTCATCCCAATCCGCAGGCGCAGGCACAGGCGCAGCAATCGCCGCACTATCCTCCTCCTCATAGCGTGCTCCCGCCCGCTTCCAGCGCCCAGTCGTACCCGCAGCCAATTGCGCCGGCGCCTCCCCGGGACCGTCGTGCTGACTTCAACAATGGACTTCCTTCAGGAGCATTCAGTTATTCGGACGGAAAGCCTCAAGGTTGGGACCCCGTTGCTGCGAATGGTGCTGCGCCGTATCCCGGGAAGGACTCCCCCCGAACCCAGGTTGTTGGCTCTCAAGGGCGACGCGGTATCCTTCCGAGTGTTCCGGGACGCGCAACTCCGGTCACAAATGGTGTTAACGGCACCGGCAAGAACACTACCATCCCGGCCAAGGATGCCGATGGAAAGTTCCCTTGCCCGAACTGTAACAAGACTTATCTTCATGCCAAGCATCTCAAGCGCCATCTGCTACGCCGTGAGTTTCCCTGTCTGTGTACAATGGCTGATCAGTTGCTAACTACTGCTGCCTTCTAGACACTGGTGACCGCCCGTACATGTGTGTTCTTTGCAAAGACACCTTCTCTCGCAGTGATATCCTGAAACGTCATTTCCAAAAATGCTCAATCAGGCGTGGTAACCCCACCGGAGCAACGCACTTGTCGCACCCCAATGCGCATGTGAAGAGGTCCCAACAACAGGCTGCGGCGAATCCTGTAAAACCTGTCCAGGATGAAGTCAGTAGTACCGTCCCGCCTCCCAATGGCATCCCGGGCACGACTTACGGCGAGGGAGCCGTCAACGGCAATGGATTAGCTCCGGCCCGGCCAGGGTACGCGGATCACCAGACTATGGGCTTCCCAATGTCATCCGTCAACGGGATGGGCCGTGGTCAGCCTGAAGACGCGTTTCCCGGCGGCCGGCCGCATCAAGGAGCCCCTTGGCCACAAGCTCCCAAGCACAGCCCGTATCTCGTGCAGCCGGGTGCTGACCCTTCTGGCCACCAGTTGAATATTGACCGAAACATCGAGCAGGTAAAACAACCGGTTGTTCAAGACCCCAAGCGCCCTGTGATGCCTGGACATCCCGGCCACCCCGGTGAGCTTGACTGGACGTCTATGTTCCAACCTCAAGCTCCCGAGGGCTACATGTTCTCCCAGTCTATGCCTGGTGGTCAAGAGCCCATCCACGCTCATGTCGAGACCGAGCGAAAGTACTACCCCACCACTACCGCTGGTCAAGAGAGTGGAATGAACGGTCTCTATCTGGCCTCGACTATGAGTGGCGACGGTAAGGACTGCCTAGTCTCCAACTACGCTCGCAAACAGTCACTGATCAACATTAGGCACCGTTCAGCCCGCCAGACAATAGATGCGAATTAAATCGACATTCGGGGGTCACCGCGTGTCCTGTATTTTACTCCGCTTGAGTTCTTATTCGTCAAAAATAGATTTACGCTTTCCTGTTTCTACAACCAAAGACGCTGCGATTTCCGAGTACGTTACGAAGAGGTCGAAATACTCAACGGGGTCAGACCAGCATGCATACTCTCAACATGATATTTTTTTTCGATTTCACAGCAACATTCAGTTACGAAAACGATTTCTCTATCCGTGGGTATCTGGCCAAGTTTGTTTGATTTTCTTCAGCTTGTCAAAAAATCGTTTCAGCATTTTCCAACGGCGAGTGCGGTATCATGAGTGGCCGATGGTACGGGGTGTGGTTTATCCGGCGTCCAACTATAGACTCGGGCATGTTTCTTGTGTTTGCGATTCTGGTTCCTCTCGTTTTTCTCTTCCAAATACGGCCAAAGGATCTCTTTCTTGCGGAAGGCTTCTGTCGACTATCGATTCCGATCCACATGTGTGTTCGGGCTTTATTTGCATAAATTTACGGCCGCTTCCAACCACATGTTCTTTTCCGCTCAAAACGATGTAAGTAGGTCTGTATGTTCTGGTCGGATATGGCTACTTGCAACCTCGGAGAGTTGCTGTTGTCTCTGCGTTCTGCGTCCGTTACAAGCCGATGTTTGTGTATCTTTACTGTTACGGCCCCATGTCTCTTAACCGGATACATACGTTTATGTCTGGGAGTGCAACATCCCCGACAGAGATGCAGTCAGCTTTCTGTTTGCTCTGCTCTGATACGCACCCTGGTTTGCTCGAGGTTCCATACGTCTGTGTTTCATTTACAGTCCTGTTGTTTGCACGGTTCCGGCAGGGCTCGGGTGAGAAAATGCCAAGAAGGCCAAAAACTAGAATATAGAGCGAAATTCGAGAGAATAAGAGATACATTATAGATCTGTCCTGCAAGCCATCTATCTATTCTATAATCATAGTAGTATGTATTATTGCCAGCCTTTCATCCGAGTCCCGAGAATTCCCTACGCCAACGCCTGACCCCTCTTCGGCTCAGTTGGGGCCTCTTAAGAATAAATACCCTGTCCATCTACTGCGTACTACTGCGAACTATGGAGTCTGGAGACCATCGAACCTGGAGATTCAAACTGGAGTCAACGTGGGGTTTGAAACGACGTCACCGGTGCACGGAGATATCAGCACCTTCTGATTGGTGGTCGCCCACGGGTCGAATCGGGGAACTCGCGATAACTTTTCCCACCTTCATTCAACTCCTGAAGTCATCACCATCGTCTGTGCTAGACTACCCGGCGTGCATCCTCTCCATCTCCAATTCCTAGCAACCTGCACAAAACCGACAGTTATTATTCCCAATAACAACTCCAAATATCCACACCATCCGCACCATCACCGGCTTATCCTCGTCTCCCGATAATATCCCGATTCCGAGCCGGCTTTGATCGTCCAAGCATCCCCACTGACGGGTTTAAGCCTCAAACTACCATCATCCTACTCTCCTCTCTCTCCCTGGAGTCCACAGACCGACAATCCAGGCCAGAATGTCCACCAACCGGCCTTTTCTGGCAAACTTCCTCGCTGCGTTCCGCGCGCAGTCAACCTACAAAGCATCAACTGCCGGCTCTCAATCCGCCACCGGCTCATCGTCGCTTTCCCCATCTCAGATTTCACAGGGCGCTCGAGCAATAGCTACAAAAACCACATCCTCCTCTTCTTCATCTTCATCGTCCTCATCCTCTTCCGCCTCGCCATCCACAGTCCCAACCAATGTTCCATCATCATCTGAAACGGTCTCCTCGCCCTCCCACTACCACCACCATCACAGCCACCACCACCAGCCCTCAAGACCGCACTCTCACAGCCGCGCAGCACCGTTAAACTCGCAATCACACCTAAACAACTCCGCAACCGATTCCTATTCATCTCCTTCCTCGCCGCCAACTTCCTCCTCAACGCCCATCCCCATCAGAAATAGCGACCGTCAGCGGCGCGGAAGTGACAGCTCTAGCGGATCGGGCGGGTTTCGCGATGCTCTGGGTCCCGAGAAATGGTATATTGGGGGAAGGACCGCGGCCGGAGAGGAGAGGTTCTATCGGCTCGGAATGGTGACCAAGGGTGGTGGACGGTTAGGAGGGAGTGGAAGAGTCGGTAGTTTTGATCAGTTGAGTCTGTGATGGTCTGCCTTTTACAGTTACATGGTTTGCTTTTTTTGCTGAGCGGTTCTGTTTGGAACGGGGTTGGATGGGATAATTCTCTATTGATAAAATAAAGTTCCTGCTTTTATCTGTTTGGACTGCTGGCTGGATTGGGCGTTCGAAGCTCGGCATTTGGGGGCGTTGGCTTATAGCTTGCTTCGGCTGCTATTTTCTTTCGTTGCTTTGCTTGGTTTGAGGTTTCGTTCGTTTCCTTTTGTGAATGATTGACTTGGTGATTGTGCTGTTCGCGCTGATCCCTAAAAAAACAGAGCCTACCTGTACATGAGACATCGGAGTTGACTTATTCTGGCTTTGCTCCGTTATTCCTGTTTGCCTGTATCTAACTATGTCTGAAAAAAATATAGATGCAAATACATGACTCTTCACTCTTGTGTCTTAGGCTCATTCCCGTTCCATTTGGCTTGGACTGGTGTTACATAACTCTACTGCCTACAGGTACAGAGAGGAGAGGAGACAAGGGACAATGTAGCTACCAACCTACTCACTCCCACTCCCCGCCAAAAGTCCTTCCCTCTCAGCGTCTCCATCTACAGTTTGTGCCCCAGAGTTAACCTGCCTCCTAAGTACCGGGATCCCGTTCCAGCCCCTCCTCATGTTTCTCCAGATGGTTCGAGATCGCAAATCCATCCTCCTAAACCAAGACACCCTGTCAGGGCTGTCGGTATCTGTACCAGCTTCCGCATCTACGGCCCCGTTCTTCGTCCCATACCCACCCGCATCCTCTCCAAGCCCTAACATCATCCAGCTTGTAACAAAACACAGAACACCCAGCGAATAAACCATGGTCTTCCAGCCGAACCGCCACTCTACAAACCCTCCCCACAATGAGCCTAAGAGCATGCCTAGGAACTGTGCCATCGTTTGTATGCCGAACGCTTGGGCTATGCCTTTGACTTGGCTCTGTTTCCGACTTTGGCTCTCATCCCGCTTCATTTGGGTCTGGGTTCGATCTTGGGTGGAAGGGAGCGGGGAGGGGACTGATTGTTGTAGCCACACAAGGACATCCTGCGTTTCAACGAAGAGAGCCGGTGTTGCAAAGTTGATCAGTAGACCGATTAGGGTTAGGAGGGTTAGGAGGAGAGAGATCATGGCGGGGGAGTTTGTGGTGATGAAGGCGAGGGACATGAGAGGGAAAGGGAGAATGAAGAAGGAAATGAATGTTGGGAGTCGTGGGCCTTGTTTGTCGGATATATAGCCTTTCCTGCGTCAACACTGATGGCTTCGCGGATTGGGGGTAGGACTGGGGTTGAGAAAAAAGGGAATACGTACCGAAGAATGGCTCAAATAGCGCTGTTAGAGCCGATGGGAGGAAGGCGAGGCCTGCGCCTAGGGGTGTCCAGTTGAATGTTGTTTCGACGAAGATGGGTATTGTCTAGTTTATTAGAATGCGGTAAGTTTAGGATTGCCAAGGGAATGAAGCGTAACGTACGGCATCGAAAGCGGAGAATAAGAGGCCTTGGACGAGAAGACCGAATGAAGAGATGACGACTCGAGGCTGTTTTGCGATCTGGACGAACGTTGGGGATTGGGCTTCCCCATATTCAGATTCCTGTTCGTAGTCCTGAGATTGCCCGTCTGTGAGTGTAGATTCACCGGACCCGATCTCAGTTTCTTGGGCCTCCGCAAAGGTCTGATATCCGGCATCTCCCTGAGAAGATAGGATAGTCTCTTGTGAAGTCGCAGCGGAAGGGTTCGTCATAGCCCATTTAGCAGCAACCCCTTTCTCAATCATCGCAACCCTCATGACCAAGTCCAAACCCACAAGTGCAAATGCCATCCGAAAAACAACATGATACCCTGCTTTATCGTAGACAATACCACCTAACAACGGACCAAGCAGAAACCCCAACGCGACGGCAGACCCCTGATACCCAATCGTCTGTCCTAGATTATCGAGCGGGACGGAGTCCGTGAGGAGTGCGAGGCCCGCCACAGCGACCACAGCCGTCGCGCCACCTTGCAAAAGGCGCGCGATCACAAACATGACTGTTGTCCTGGCAATAGCCAGGAGGCCCATTGAGGCGCCGAGGAAGATCAGGCCTAGGAGGTAGGGGAGACGTCGGGTAGGCGCGATGTCGACAAGGTAGCCAAAGAGCGGGCAGCAGAGGAACGCTGTCAAGGCTTCGCTCATTAGGAGCAGGCTTACCCAGTAGCCACCTGTACTTTATTTTAGCCCTTTGTTGTTGATGGAGGATGGATCATAAAATTACGGTCTTGATATGGAACATGCGCTCGTTCAGCCAGGGCTGTTGGGAGGATCGGCACCACCTAGACAGATGTCAACCGGGTTCGTCAGAGCTTGCGATACGGTTCTTACCATTGCATAGAGAAAGTAGCCCTGTAACAAATGTCAGTAAGGCGTCGGATACTTTGCGATTGACGGCGATTGACGTACTGTGAACGAGGAGACCCAGACTGTCGCAATGATAAAGACCGTTGATGAACGGAACCGGAGGAGCCAAGGGGGCCGTGTCAACTGCATTATGTTCTCCTAACTCTTAATTGATACGTTGCGCCCTAAAAATATCTCGATCTCTTCAATGGATGTACACTCACAGATCGCGAGCAAGGGAGCAAGGGATCGCCGCTAAGCTTGACTACTGACATCAGTTCCCCACCACGCCTATAAATCCCCGGCTGCAGCTCTCCAACTCAAAACACAAGAAGCAATTCCACTACCCGCTTATACACAATGCGCTCTCCGCACCTCCAGTATCTTCAGAAATGCCTCTCCCTTGCCGAGCAAGCTCCTTCTCTTCCCACAAATTTCCGCGTCGGCGCCCTCCTCGTCTCCCGCAAAGACGGCGACCTCATGACCGAACACGATGAGCTTCTCTCGACAGGCTACACAATGGAATTACCCGGAAATACTCACGCCGAGCAATGCCTTCTGTCAAATTACGCCTCTAAACACTCCGTTCCGGAGGACCGTGTGTCAGAAGTCCTCCCTGACACGCCAGGCCGCAAACTAGTCCTCTACGTAACGATGGAGCCGTGTGGAAAGCGCCTATCAGGTAACCTACCCTGCGTGCAACGAATTATTCAGACAAGGAAGAATGGACGGAGAGGTATCGAGAAGGTCTACTTTGGCGTAAAGGAGCCAACCACGTTTGTAGGGGAATCGGAAGGATGCAAGATGCTGACAGAGGCGGGGATCCAGTGGAGGGTTGTGCAAGGGCTTGAGAGAGAGATCCTGACAGTTGCGACGGCGGGACATGAGAACTCAGAGAATGAGGTCAAGGAGGCATTGAGCAAAGTCGAGACGGACCTAGAAGATATTAGTGAAGATGAGGCAAAGAGGCAGGATTTGTTGAGGCGTAATCCGATGAAGAGGGTGATGCAGACAACCGTTCCCCGGTAGTATCTTATACTACTAATAAAAATGTACAGTAATAATAATCGAGCTGCATCTGCATCCGGATATATTATTCTTCGTGCCCACCTCAGCGTTGGGGACTCGGGATTTGGTGTATGGCGTTTGGCGCTGACCGAGCTAGACTGATAAGATAAAGCTGGGAGGCTGCGGCCGGCCATCGCTTGCGGCCATCGGAGGTGGCCGATGGTCTTCATCAGGCCATGCGCCGCAGATTTCCTGTCCCGGTTTCTTTAAAGACGGTGATCTGCCCGTGAAGCTATCGTCCCCAGCTAGACTGCTTAGATCTCTTTATCCGTATCGTCTCGTCCGTTCACTAATCCCATCGCCATGTCGACCGTTGCAGCTGCCCGCTATGGTAAGGACAATGTTCGAGTCTACAAGGTCCACAAGGACCCGAAGACTGGAGTTCAGACCGTCACTGAGATGACCGTCTGCGTCCTCCTGGAAGGTGAAATCGATACTTCGTAAGCGCAGCCTCCCGCCTCTCTTCAGTCCTATAGTATAAAGCGTAGAAGGACGCTAATATAGGTCACAGCTACACCAAAGCCGACAACAGCGTCGTCGTCGCAACAGACTCCATCAAGAATACCATCTTTATTCTGGCCAAGCAAAACCCCGTCATACCTCCCGAGCTCTTTGGCTCCATTCTTGGTACCCATTTCATCAACAAGTACAAGCACATCCACGTCGCGCATACCAACATCATCACGCACCGCTGGACCCGCCTCAACATCGACGGCAAACCACACCCACACTCCTTTGTCCGCGACAGCGAGGA
The DNA here is from genome assembly GCA_013306195.1 of Aspergillus latus. Lineage (NCBI taxonomy): Eukaryota > Fungi > Ascomycota > Eurotiomycetes > Eurotiales > Aspergillaceae > Aspergillus > Aspergillus latus. The sequence goes on from VCRL01000199.1 coordinate 8,875, forward strand.
AACCCGCAACGTGCAAGTCGACGTGACCGAGGGCGTCGGCATCGATATTAAATCTTCAATCAACAAGCTCACCGTGCTCAAGAGCACGGGTTCGCAATTCTGGGGCTTCGTCCGCGACGAGTACACAACACTCCCCGAAGTATGGGACCGCATCCTTAGTACCGATGTTGAAGCGACGTGGGCATGGAAGAGGTTCTCTGGGCTCGATGAGGTCCGTGGGAATGTGCCCAAGTTCGATGAGACTTGGGAGGCGGCGCGGAACATTACGCTCAAGACATTTGCCGAGGAGGAGAGTGCTAGTGTCCAGGCGACTATGTACAAGATGGGCGAGCAGATTCTAGCGTACCAGCCGCTTCTTGAGACTGTGGAGTACTCATTGCCGAATAAACATTACTTTGAGATTGGTGAGTCGTTACCACATATCCTCTATTTGCTTCTGCTGCTGACTGCTTGTTTAGATCTGAGCTGGCACAAGGGTCTTAAGAACACGGGCAAGGATGCTGAGGTGTTCGTTCCCCAGACAAACCCTAACGGACTGATTAAGTGCACTGTCGGCCGGAAGTCCAAGGCTAAGCTATAGACGTCTATAGACTAGGTTTTTTTTTTTCTCTCTATTCATTGCACAAGGAGTTGGGCGACTGTACATAGCGGGATCTGGAATATCATTTACTTCTGGCACGAAAAGCGCCATAGTCATGTAAGCTGTCAAACGCATTGTAGGGCTCCAAGGAATCGTACAAGATCTGCGGTGTAGACGGAAGACGGCAATTGGAAAACAACTGAACATTTTAACTCCCACCCATGCGCTAGAAATATCATACAAAAGTGATACATAAAATACAGTATATGCCGCTGGTATCTAGTCGAGCAATCAAACGAAACAGTCACCACGGGAACCTTTACTGCGAGGTCTTAGCCTCCTGGAAAGCCGCTTTGACTTCCGGTAACGCCCCAATGTTCGACGGAGCCCCAATGCGGACAATGTTATCCTTATACGGATGGTCGACGCCTTCGAACGCTAGACGCAGTCAGTAACCTATCATAAATGCCAATGAAGTAGCAAGAAAGGAGTCTTACTCTTCAGCCTCGCCAACCGCTTATCTCGCAGCCGATTTTTCGGCAACATGCCTCTCACAGCACGTCGCAAAACCTCACCTCCACCCCACTTCTCAAACATCTTGTCCATCGTCATGCTGCGCAGACTACCGGGGCGGGTGGTGTGCGTGTAGTACTTCTTCTGAAAACGCTTCTTGCCCGTTGTGTGGAGATCGTGGCAGCCGACGGCGACAACGTAGTCACCGCAGTCTGTGGATGGGTCATAGATAGGCTTGTTCTTGCCCATGAGGATGAGGGCAATGGAAGAGGCAAGGCGGCCGAGACTGCGGCCGTCCGTGCCGACGTCCACGAGGTGCCATGCTCGGGAGTAGGCAAGTCGGGTCTGGATGGGTCGTCAGTACGGAACTTTTTCGGAGGCGCAGTAGAGGGCGACGGAGAAGGGTATGAGTGCTGGGCAGAAAAGGGAATTACAAACCTTTCCAACAGTTTGCGACATCTTCAAGAATAATTAACCTGGCTTGTCAGGTTCAATCGCCAATGCCTGACTTGATAACAGAGCACTGCACCAACACAGCTAAACCAAACTTGCGTCCGCGGAGTCTGTCCGGACCGGATGAACCATACACCGCACTCAGAACAGTAGGCACGTGATCCAAACGGAAGCCCTACCATGTCTGACCCAAAAGCGCCTAGCGCGAGGCTAAGCGAAGGTCACCCGCACTGATTATTGTCCCCATCAATCCCAAGTCGAAAGAAGTGTGCAAGACGTCGACGACAACTTCATCCCACCAAATCCACCCAGCACACTCCCCTTTCGACACCGACAAGGGCCATATACTCACCATGGCTTCCGTCCCGAGTGTGCAATGCTTCGGCAAGAAGAAGACGGGTAGGTTTTCGACATCCCGCATGATTTGAGAAAAGAAGACGAGTTGAGGCTAATTGCATTGAATTTCTTTAGCTACCGCTGTCGCCCACTGCAAGGTATGAGATATTGTTTTCGTTTTCATACACCTACACAACTAGATGTCGCCATCGCGTTCGCACGAGTTTGGGTTCTGGAATCTGGTCTGGTTATGTGCGTGCGGGATTCGGGTCGGGTAGACGACGGTTTGGTACTGCGAATTGGATATGTGAGATTTGACTTGGGACAAAATAAATATGGTCTAGCGAAGGAAGGGATCAAGCAAATCAAGGGACAGGCATTATCTTACTCGACACCCGATCGCACGCCAAAAAGATTCTGAACCCGATACTCGAACCCGGCCAGAACCTGACCTGTTTTGAATTGCGAACACTACACTCGGACATGTGGAACACAACGAAGCTAATAATCATATAGCAAGGCAAGGGTCTTATCAAGGTCAACGGCCAGCCTCTCCAGCTTGTCCAGCCTGAGATCCTCCGCTTCAAGGTACACCCACCAACCCAACCAAATACGACTTCACCTGAAGACAAATCCTAACATTGCATGGGATAGGCCTACGAGCCCGTCCTCATCGTCGGTGCCGACAAATTCGCCGGCGTTGACATCCGCGTCCGTGTCACCGGTGGTGGTCACACCTCTCAGGTCTACGCCATCCGCCAGGCCATCGCCAAGTCCCTCGTCGCCTACTACCAGAAGTACGTCGATGAGCACTCCAAGAACCAGTTGAAGCAGGCTTTCGTTCAGTACGACCGCACACTCCTCGTTGCCGACAACCGCCGTGCCGAGCCCAAGAAGTTCGGTGGTCGCGGTGCTCGCGCCAGGTACCAGAAATCCTACCGTTAAAGCGTCGTTTGCTGCTGCGATGGTTGGGCGGGTGCGCGGTTTCTGTTATCTATCCTATCTTCTCTTTGCTCGGAATTAAAAAAAAAGAATATTAAGAATTTCTTTTTCTTAACGGTATTTACTGCTGGGAAACGATGATGAGAAGATAATAGAGAGGAACTGGTGTCTGTGTCTGTGCTTGGTGAGGTGTATTGGGACCCCTAGGATGCAGGGATGATAATGTCGCGTTCTGCTGTGCAATTGGAGGGATCATGCACAACCTATAGTTGTCACAGCAGGGGTGGAATAATGGTTCGGTACTGGCTCTGTCATGACTGGATTAGTATAGGCCAGAAAAATTAAATATCACCCAAATTTCCTTTCTTCAATCGCGTCTTTTCTGTACTTCTAGTGCTGGGCCTAGATCTGGTCAAACTCGATGGAATGTACTCTTGGCGAAAAGCCCCATCAGAAACGAACAACCCTAACTTCCCTACGTTGCCATACTTAGATACTTAGATATATCCACGTTAATAGTTGAATAAGTGGTATTGGTACATATCGCTAAATGAAGTCTTGTCTCAGCCATCATTTTTCCACGATACCCACCATATCTGCCGACAATACCCCCCACTCACATCTAAATGTGGCTGCTGAAATAAGACAAATTACAATGAAGTAAGCCCGTCACTCATTACAGAGGAGAAAGACGGCACTAAGAACGGAAAAGAACTTAAAGGTTGGCAAATTGGTAAATGCCCTTCCTCATCAGCCTCATCAAATCATCGACTTCGCTCTCGGCGGGTTCAAAATCGAGGGGAATTGGAACGGACGTTCCGTCTCAATCAGGATTTAGAAGATTCGAGGCAAGGTTCAGGTCCTTATTATCGTGGAAGAGTGCGGAACCCTGACAATGGATGTTTAAGCAGACACGCTGTTGTCTGGCCAGCAGACACCACCATTGAGACTGACTCCCAGTGCATGTTCTTCACTTTCCTCATCTTCAGACACGTCAATAGAGAGAATATGGAACCTGTTCGGCAACGAAGCGGGCTTCTTCGAAGCTGGAGCGTCCCGCCTGGGCCCGGCCGGGATCCTTGTCAGCGGTTCGGCGCACTCATCAGGGTAAAAGCCGATCTTCATCCCTTTGTAGGTAAGACGAGACATCAAACAAGAGCGCGCAAAGAGAGCATTGTGTACAGAGTTCGTTGATATGTAGGCATTGCCATGTCTGAACTTGACAGAGATCACAATCAGATTGTGGATATGTTCCATGTCTCTTCTGATGAGCCCTTCAGTGATATTGGGGTTCACATTGTAGATAACCAGATTCCGAGAGGCTCCACTGCAAATTTTGGAGCGAACAAAAGGTGGAAGATAAAACTGACGGTCATTCCATAGGACGTCCACCTGAAGGGCAAAGTAGGTAAGTATTCAACTATGTTGCTGCCAGCATGCAGTACGTACCCTTTTTTCAGCCACATACAAGCCATATCTCCTTGTGTGGTCCAGGAAGTCCTGAGCAGCAGATTCCTCAACGAACGAAACACTTGCTGTGTGGTCACGGGCCCAAACATATATGTGTAAAATGGCGCCGCCTCTTACAACATCCACAATATCGCGATGCGTAGCCTTGTCAGGAAGACCACGAATCAGTATAGTTCGTTGCTCAGCCTGAGGCGAGGATGATGCGCTTCCTGAAGACTCGCCGTAATCGTCCCTCTCATCGCTGTGGGAGTCTGTCAGCGCATCCTCGTCATTGTCACCGCCATCGCAGAGCTCCGTCGGGAAATTGTGATGGCTATGGTCCGGTTCGGCAGAGAACGGTTTTGAGTAACCGTTTGACAGTGGGATTTTGGTTCTGACGGACTCTTCTCCGTTTTCATGAGCCTCAGATGGAGAGGGCGGGGTTCCGTATAATATTATCTAGAAGTTTAGCTGGGAAAGGTACGGGCCTAGGCAAGTATGCTCCTACATCGAGGGTTTCACGAGACAGCCCTCCGCTCATGAGCGAATCTTTGAGCTTTGCTAACGTACTCCGTCAACGATTGTCCGAGCTCGACAGCAATCAGCGTGCAAGCTGAGAAGCTGATAACATACTGAAATGGCGCGCCGTTTCAAGCTGTTACTCCAGTTGCATGCCAGTCAGCGTGAGTATAACACTAAGAGTCGGCAACTGACCAGACATTGATATTCCGCATTGGAGATGGTCACGAAATCCGGATTAGAAGGCATATCCTGGCGGAGTGAGGGAGTAAGTAGTGCAAGGTTAAAGGTAAGAGAGTTGGGCATCCGCACTCACAGAATTTGGTCTGTCGAGATATGATAAATGTGAGTAGCTATTCACCGCAAATGATAGATCAAATAAGGCGATAAAGAGAGCAACAGAAGATGCGTAGATAAGCCAGATAAGATATAAGATAAACAGCCAGTCTTGCGGAGTGACTGAAAAACCACGGCCTATGAATAAATGGGATAAAGTCTCACCTTTGCGACAAACACCCAGGAGAGACAGTGCCGGAGATAACAGAAGATGACATTATGCTGGTTCTGAGCTTTGTTAGTGAGGATGTACCAACCAAGAGAAGACGAACAGATTTCTAATGAAGAGCAAGGGTATAAGAGTACGCAGTACCTTAAACAGTTGGGACAGAGAGAAGAAGTGAGAAAGACTCAAGCCTGGCGCGGCCGAAGAGATATTGATATCAACGACAACCACGGCAGCCCACGTTTGCCGCTGCAACTGCGATCGACGCCTGAAACACCTGCACCATTTTGCTTTTCCTTCTTCCAGACTGACCTAGAGACTTTCTGGTTTGTCCCTCTGCGGTTTCCCTCTACAGCCTTCTCTTCACCAACAGGTCTTTACTCTTGCTTCCGGCTCTTACGTACTGTAAGTCTCTCTCCCAACTTTCAACAGCTCTCCCCTATCACTCTCACTAGGATTGCAGTAGTCCCTGGTCCCACTGCGATCTACAGATCTGCTAAGACCCCACAAATTTCCTTGGGATACGACACCGAACGGGCTCACGAGACACCAACAAGCATGAAAGGTTATAACGCCAGCTCCTCCTTCTCTCCGTTGTCATCTTCCACTACCCTAGCCACATTCTGCGGCAAGAAAGCGGCACCCATCATCTATCGCAACTGGTCAGTTCGTAAATGAGGCGTGAGACCGCCGCTCCGATTGATCAACGCAAGCTGGAGGATGGTGTCACCAGGATTGGAAACCACTACACAACTGTCATCGTGGCGTCAAACAAGTCAGCGAGGTTTTCTGAGACTGGATAAGGCTGGCTGCCGCTACGTCCGGAAACAATTGTAGGCCTCTCTTGCGCGAAAGTCCGTGCGGCCTTATTGCAATGATTCGCCAGTGGTTCGTGTCAACAAAGCGACTAATGGGGCAAGCTGTCGAGTGACTGCGGGCCAGCGCCGACTCCAAGGCTATAGACAATGGGCGAATAAGCGTGCGTCCTATTCTTATCTAACCTGGGTTTATTAGATTTGGTACATGGACTGCTTCCAGACTCCACAAGCCTCTATCCGTATTGCAACATCAATGGTTACTCGTGCAGCTATGCTGACTCCACATACCGGGAGGCTCAATAGACATCCTCTGAAAACAGAAGCATTATGGCCCCCGCTATCACACCGTATTTCGATGACTTGCGGATATCATGAACTGAAGCACGCCGTCTCGCTCTAGGCTGTTGTAGTCTGGAACCTCGGAAAGCATTAAGCCTCGCCTTCAAGCGTTTGACCTGGGAAATACTGTCTGGTTAGTCTTGCTGGCGGCCAAGCTATTTTCATCGGCACATTGCGCTGGAACTGACGGGTTCACCACTGCCAGTTTGTTCTTACATCTGCATAAACACAAATGTTCAGATGTGTTACCCAGGTTCCATATCAGCTGGATTCTGGCGCTGTCCTTGCTCAGCCCCCTCTTGTACCTCTGCGGGTAGATTGGGCTGCTCTCGCTGCGTTTGGGTGTTTTCTACTCTTGCCGGCTGCCTTGACCTTACTACTTGGACGACGTTGGCAGCCATCTGTGCCATGAAAATGGCTAGGAAGACCCCCAGCACTAGGGTCTGAGACAAATACGTATCTGAGCTATCGGTCGCAACCAAGTCCGGGCCACCAAACTGAGAAACTGCCCCACCCGGCCCGAACGTTATTGAGACGGACATGGGGAATGGCCCGAAAGTCGTGACAACCCTAGACCCCGAGATACTTGTCCCAGGTCCTACGAGCCAAGAGATGATTGTGAAGACGAGGAGAGGGACGGCTAGTCATAAGACAGCAGATATTGGTGGACGGCCGCGGGCGAACCTAGACCATGCGTGAGTATCGATGACGCCAACTTATTTGCCTATTCTCAGCTTGGGATACTCGCAGGCAACTTACCACTGTCGAGACTCTAGTCTTTTGACCCATCGCGCGGTAATTTTCAGCCTTTGCCTAACTGACGTTGTTTCCAATAGCATATATTTTTCCTCCTCCCATCTAGGCAGGACTGTCGCAAACCACCACGGAAATAGAGCAGGATCAGTCGGTAATGCCCCATAAGCTAGCAGAACACGAGGGTGTAACCATGGTGCTCCTAGTCTGCGCTCTTTGAGCACGAAATCCAGCGCCAACTGGTATAGTTCCTGGGTTGACATGGAATCTATGGACCTGTCGGAAGTGCTGCTTCCTGGTTCAATAGCAGCAGTCTCTCTTGATTCCTGGGCCTCCTCCTCGGAAATTGAAACATCGTCAACCCGCTGGATCTTACCAACGTGGTAGCCATCCACCAGCTCCCAACTGAGCACTTTAAAGCGGGATGTTCCGGTAGCAATAAGGAGGCTCCTTCCATCAGGTAGCAGTTCATGGCGGTTGATGGCCAGTATAGTCCCATACTGCATGAACGGTGCCCTTCCAAGTCCCTGTTGAAGTCGGCCTCGTCGGTTGGGCATCACCATGCCAAATTTTCGACTCCTGCTTTCCATGACTCTTTGGATCATAAGACGGTACCGCGGTTCAAAGATATGAAGTCCAATTGGCATAGTCGGAAATGCAAGAGATACTACAGCAAGCGGAAGCTTGCCTTCGCTATTCACGTCATTGTTAGAAGCAACGTCTGCTCGTCGCGATGCCACCTCATCGTGTAGAAGGGTCTCAATGATATCCGATAGGCTTTTGTTGATTCGCTCCGACCTGACAGATGAAGGCATATTCAGCTTCCGCCGACATATGGGGCATAAATTACTATGAGATAAAGCCATAGCGACGCAGCTGCGACAGAAAGTATGACCGCAGGGTGTCGTCAATGGGTCAAGAATCAGCGAGTAGCAAACCTGGCAATCCAGCTCATTGCGCACTGCGGCTCGAAGTTTGGTAAGCGTGCGGGTATACTTTGTGTAGCAGGCAGATAGGGGAGGTTGATAGCTGACTTCCGAGACGTTATAGCCAAATCGACCTCCCTTAACCAAGTTGAACACTCCCGTCAGCGGTTCCGGGCCAATCTCGGCGCTCTGCTCTAGCTCCCCCCCTCCGGGTAAAGCTCCCACCCATGCGACTGTCTGCCCAGGATTTCCTTCCTTAGTTGTACTTGAGCCGCCCTCCAGCACCTCGTCAAACACCTCAACCAACCTCGTTAATAGGACATCAGTACCACAGTCACCCAGACAATGATCGGCACCGCATCCACTTTCACCCCCGTAACACGTAAAGCCCTGCTTACGCTCCTCGATTGCAGGATATGAAACCCCTGTGCGCGGCCTAATCGGCGGTAAGCAGCTCCGACAAAACGTACCTCCACACGGAAGTCGTAGGGGTGTTTGGAGAGGCAACGAGCAGCGAGGGCATTGTATCAATCGAATAACGGCATGCGGAAAGATAGTAGTCGCCTCCTCAAATGTCTGGTTTATCGTTGACGGCGTCATGCAGCGAGATGTAGAGCGAGAATCAGGGTCATCGCCGTGCGGGGGAGTATGCTGAGAAGCCTCATCTTCCATGGTGGTATTATTGGTTTTGTATGTATGTGGTAGATTATATACGAGTAAGGTATATATGGAAAGGACACTATGTTCGTATCAAATGCAAGCTAGCCGTTTCCTCATGGCGCTAAGGTGAGTTGTCGACAGACGAGTTGCCTTGGCCTGGGCAATAAGATACTCCGGCACCGGTACGCGGACCGCGGGATTCTGAGGAATTATGTAAGCATTCTGCAGGGAATCTTCGATCAGCTTGGAAGAGAATATCATGCGAGGTAAACAATGTCGCAGTGAGCAGTTTATGAAGCTATTGAAGATAGCCCGAGATTGAGTGGTGGATAACACGCTGGCTGACACAAGAATAACGGAGCTACGCGAACACATTGTCTACGACGAAAGACATTCCAGCGAACCGAAAATTTTATATCATATATTGGACATGATAAGTTGAAGACCAGGCAATACTGCCGTTCTTCGCGTTTATTCCATCCACATTCAGCAGGTAATAAGCCTAGCTAGCAAATCCATGTCCCAGAAGTCCAGCCACAGGACGTAAAAAACCCTGCCAGCCGGAATACAAGACACACAAATGCGCGCTGCAGACTCGCATATACCTACAGACGACGACCGCGGCGACCACCCTTGCGACGAGTAGAGTCGGAAGGAGTTGGGGTGACGTCCTCAATACGACCGATTCTCATACCGGAACGGGCGAGAGCACGGAGGGCAGACTGGGCACCGGGACCGGGGGTCTTGGTGCCGTTACCTGTAGCAATTAATATCAGTATTTGCTCGTATGGTCCGTAATTTGATAGTAAAATAAGAGTACGCACCGCCAGTAGCACGGATCTTGATGTGGAGAGCGTTGATGCCGAGCTCCTTGCAGCGGGCGGCAACGTCCTGAGCAGCCAACATGGCAGCGTAGGGAGAAGACTCGTCACGGTCAGCCTTGACCTTCATACCACCGGTGACACGGCAGATGGTTTCGCGACCGCTGATGGAACGTTAGTTTTCACTGCTCGCAATCCGTATTATATAGGCACCCATTAGGGCTTAGGCACATGGGAGACGAACGAGAGATCGGTAACGTGGACGAAGGTGTCGTTGAAAGAGGCGAAGATACGCGCAACGCCGAAAACGAGCTTGCCTGGAAACATATTGATTAGATCTGCTCTGGTAAACTGCCGTTTGAAATAATATTATATGGGCGCATACCATCACCGGCGAGAGGGCCGAGAGTGACGTTGTCCTTAGCGGGAGCCTTGGTCTTGGGAGCCATTGTGTCGACTTGCTGATGTGGGATGGAATATGGAGAGAAAGCAAGAAGTCGTTACAGTGCCGCTCTGAAGATACAAGGAAAATCTCTGGTGGAGGTGCGTGTGCCCTATAAGCGATTGGCGCTCTATGATTGGAGGATTGCAAGATCAAGCGAGAGAGAGCTGGAACCTGAGGCATTAAAAGTACCGGCGTGGATCGGGCCGGCGGGCGGTGAGGAGGCGGTTTTTCGTTGCTATTTAAAAAACTCTTTTGCCAGTCAACTTGTTAAGTTCGTTGTCGCAACACTTAGTCGACAACGAAGCAGCAGGCTCTGCACAAATTCGATTCAGAACTTCAGTTGAGGTCAGCTTATGATTTGTGGGGTGTCTCTTCCAGAGCACAGCATATTGTAAGATGGGGTTCACGAAGGAAACCGCCTCCATTGGCATCATTGGGATGGGAGATATGGGCAAGATGTACGCCCAGCGGTTGAGCGCCGCAGGATGGAGGTAACCATGATCACTTTGATTCTGTCTGCAGCGTGGTTTCATTATTTCTTCTGGTAAGCTCCCTTGTTTGCTCTGTTGTCTCCCTTCTTTCATATGATGACCCGAGTGCATTTGGCTCGAGCATGGTCTGTCAGTGTAGCCTTCCGACGCCATTCTGGTGTTTGGTGAGCTGGCAGGCCGTCGATGATGTAAAACCCTCGCTACCTTACTATCTTTGTCTGAATTATTCATTGCCATCTCATTACATGATTCATCGTTAGTCGGTCGTGTCTCGTGCTAACTTGATATTATTAGGACGACTGTAATTGCGCTTTAGTATTTGTTAACTAACACCCGTACTAATTTCAAGGATAAATGCTTGTGACAAACCCGATAGTTTTAATAATTTGAAGCAAGAATTTGAAGCCCATGTACGTCTTCGACTCGCAGCTCATGCTGTCTGTCCCTAAACTCATTGTATGTATAGAGTGGCGTAACAATATATCCGAATGGACATCTTGTCTCCAGGATTAGCGATTTCATACTTTACAGTGTAGAGGCCGGCGTCATCGATAAGGTGGTCGCAGAGTATGGGCCCTGTATGTCCTGTCCATAGCCAGTCAAGGCTGCAGCTAACCGTCGGAAGCAACAAAGGTCGGCGCTATTGTTGGTGGGCAAACATCCTGTAAAGCCCCTGAGCTCGCAGCTTTCGATAAACATCTTCCGCAGGATGTAGAAATCATCTCATGTCACTCACTACATGGTCCTCAAGTGAACCCGAAGGGCCAGCCTTTGGTATGCATACGTCGTTCACCTTTCACGAAGCAAGCCGGAGTAACCCAGCCATAGGTTCTCATACAGCACCGTGCAAAAGACTCAAGTCTCCGGTTCGTTGAGGAAGTTTTGTCTTGCTTTAACTCGAAGTATGTCTACCTCAGCGGCGAAATGCACGACCGCATCACAGCAGATACCCAGGCCGTCACACATGCAGCCTTCCTCAGCATGGGAACAGCATGGCAGGCGAACAAACAATTCCCGTGGGAGATCTCTCGCTGGGTTGGTGGGATCGAGAACGTCAAGATCAACATCACGTTGCGCATCTACTCGAACAAGTGGCACGTTTACGCGGGCCTGGCGATCCTCAATCCAGCCGCTAAGAGGCAAATACGCCAATATGCAGAGTCCGTAACAGAGCTCTACAAGCTCATGATTGAGGGGAAGCGAGATGAACTTAAACGCCGGGTTAGGGCTGCGGGTGCAGCAGTATTTAGGGAGGGTACGGAGAAACAGGATTTGCTGCTCAGCGATGAGGTTCTTGATCGATTTTCGCTGTCAAAGGGCACCCGCGAGTCGTCTCCGCCGCCGCCAAATAATCATCTCAGTTTGCTAGCTATCGTGGACTGCTGGTCGAAATTGGGCATCGTGCCCTATGACCATATGATCTGCTCGACTCCGGTTAGTTTACCATTGTCCTCATTATCAAGCATACCTAGAATCTCTTCGCTAACGAGAATAGCTATTTCGTTTGTGGCTTGGAGTAACGGAATATCTATTTCGAAATCCAGAGCTTCTCGACGAGGCCTTGGATACGGCAATCGACGACAAAACGTTTAGGTCTGACGACCTCGAATTCACATTTGCGGCTCGCGTAAGTTCAGCCCGCTCTGGCTGGTACTCGACCAGGCATCCTTCTATATGCTAACTTACGTACTCCCGTCCAGGCGTGGTCTGATTGTGTTTCATTCGGAGACTTTGAATCGTACCGTGACCGATTCGAGAGAATCCAGCAGTACTTTGCTCCGCGGTTCCCTGACGCCGTCAAGCTTGGGAATGAGATGATGAAAAGAATTCTGGAGAAGACTAGCAATGAGAGTTCGTAACGGTGGAGGACCAAGTATGTATTATTGTCGAATGCTTAAGTGAGGTCTATAGACCTCCCTACGCAATAATTTGACAACTTGGCTGAAGGAACCGTAGAGCGTAGAAGCTTCTATAGGCACCCTATTGAGATAATCTAAGCGATCCCGTCGCAAGTAAATTCATCCGGTCAACTGGGAACTGTACCTGGTTCCTGAATAGATATTGAATAGAGCTGAATGTACAGGTACGGACCCACGACTGGGTAACTCATGATAGCTGGTTAGTCAGCAGTCCCAGGTTGACTTCGTACTTCTTGAGCCCGAAACCGACTGACAGGATATGCTTTGATAGAAGGCCGCTGTCCTAAAAAAGAAAGAGCTAATGGATTATTGACGCCCATCCGATTGCTTAGTTCGTCCCCTGTTCCGTGTGACTTGCTTTGCGATTCGACTAGCGACGTCCTTCGCGATCACGACGCCCTGTCCCCTCCCTTCAACACACCCGCGGCAACGACTCGAAACGAGCACTTCTACGCTCGCCAGTTCTCGTCTGCTTCTGCTATACTAAAATCTGTCGTGTACTCAATGCGGCTCTTTACTCCTCATCCCCTTCGCGACAGGTGATTGAGACGCCTCGCTTGCGGCTAGATGGAGCCCCATGGCGTCCGGATACAACTCGAATTTCTCTGGGACGTCGATCCAACACCGCACCGCCGGCGATGGACGCTCCTTGTCTAGCCAGGATGGTGGACTCGCGGATGGTAGTTGGCCCGGCCCTGCTTCCTCGAAACCAGGGAGGAATCGTCGCTCCGAGTCTGGCGGTAGTACAAGCATCGGCCCGCGGGGAGGGTCGCTGGCGCCTTCAACAACAGGACCCGGCAGCTTTAGCGCGGAACTGAAAAGCATGAAGTCGTCTCGAAGTACCACTCCGCGAGCTGAAGTACGGCCCGACTACGCACGAAGACCCAGCAGCATCGACTATGACGACCTACCAACCTCAGAAGACCGCCAGGCCGCGATAAGAGATAGGATCGCCAAAGAGATGAAAATCAAGACAGGAACGGAGAATATGTTGGAAGTACTGTTGACAAAAAATCCAAAGCAGACGCGGGAGCAGAGACTAAGGGCGGAGTCGGAGCTGAGCTCGTCTAATCGTAAGCTCGCTGAATTGCATCATGAACTTGAGGAGGAACAACTACGTGCGCAGGCGCCATCAACTCCTCCTCGAAGTCGCCTCTCCGGTCTGTTTCAGGGCCCTTCAATACGGTCGCCCTCTCGCGCGAATATGTCCGATATTGAGCGGTTGGACGATGCCGAGGCGGAGATGGAGTCGCCAACCTATGTCCTTGCGGAGACCCTTCAGGCTTTAGAAATTGAGTTAATGTCGCCGGATTACTACGTCGAGCGTGCGAACAGTCTAGTCGAACTCTTCAGACGACATCCTACACTGAAGTATGACCTTGCTTGGTCGGTATTCGGCTTGCGCGTTCAAGTTATGCTTCTAAGTGACAGCAAGGAAGTTGTGGCGGCCGGATATCGGTTGACTCGCTATGCCATCGCAGATCGGAAATCTCTTCAGATGATCAGGTCACTTCACACAGATGAGCTTGTTATCTTGTCATTGGTCAAAGAAAGCAAAGCAAATCTCGAACGTGAGCAAGCTCTGAAATTCGTGCGTGCATTCCTCGATGTTAAGGATGGAGTGAAGGAGATTTCACGTGCTGTTGTTCGGACAATCGTCTCCGTAGCTGAGCACCATGATGATCGTCTTCGAAATATTTCGCTTATGACGCTCGCCGAAATCCTGGTGAAAGACCCTCAACTAATAGCGTACGCTGGTGGCTTTTCTCCGTTGCATGACGCTTTATCAGAAGGAACATTTGGGGCATCAGAGAGTTTGATAGCATGCTTCCTGCATGTGCTCGATACTCCCCACAGCAGGATGCATTTACGGGGAGGGTGTGAACTTGAGGCTGTACTTGCACCGTTCACCGATTCATTGTCCGACAACATTCGCAACGGACGTCTAAAGTCATCAGCAAAGGCAATATCCGCCATGCTAAAGACATGGCCAGGATTGGTGATTCTTGGGAAGAACGGGGCAAAGCCTCTAAAGTCGCTTCTAGAGTCATTACATTACCCAGACCCTCAGGCAAGGGATCTAATCATGGAACTTCTATTCGATGCTCTGAGGATTAAGCCACCATCGTGGTCCTCCTCGTTTCTCGCTGGACGAAGACTTACAACATACGGCCGGGTTGCGAACCTGAGATCTGAGTCTGACACAAGACAACTCCGGAACTTCTTTGACAGCAGCGAAAGCCAATTTGACCTAACTGCTCACTTCTCCACTCTCATTCTCGCTGCTTTGATCGATGCTGGATTGTCCAAGGTAATTTATTCCCAATTGAGTGGCCCATGTGTATTGACATTCCGCAGGCACTATGTGATCTCATTGAAGAGGAGGAAGATCTATCTCTCAGGCGAAAAGCGACCCTGCTTTTGACAGAAGTTCTAAAGCTGGCCCACCATTCTCTACCTTCAAATATCAGTGCGAAGCTCCAGGTGCTCCCACACTTGATACCGCCTGCCATTAAATTCGATGTCGAGAATCATGATGTGTCGACATCTACAATCTACCAAATAGAAAGTATCAACAGAACATTGGCCCGGTCCCTCGGTGGTCTCGCCAATGGAGCCGGCAGATATAGCGTGGATGTTGATATATCCGCCTCTCTTTTGTCCGGAGATCAGAACAAAGACAAACTGAGCCCAGCCATGGATGAGACACAATTCCGCAACGCGATTCTGGAGACGCATGTCTTGAATACTGTGAACTACCTGAAGTGGAAGTGGGATCTGATCCACCGCATCGTAGAAGGTCCTCTCTCAAACCCCAAGAGGCTGGATGAGGCAATCAAGGGATCAAAGTTCATGAAGCGTCTCATGGGATTTTATCGTCCTTTCAAATACAGATTCTCAGTGCTCCCGAATACGAAACCAAATCAGCGGTATGTTCGCACTGGCTGTGCCTTGATGCGCTGTCTGGTGCAGACGCCGGAAGGCATAAAATATTTGGCGGAGAACAAATTCCTCCGACAGGTTGCCGAGTGTCTTGCACAGGTTGACCATATGAGTGGTTTGACATCGTCAGCGCCGTTGTTCTCGCGAGAACAGATGGCAAACACACTGAGCGGCGGTTACTTTGCCATGCTAGGGACGCTGAGCGCCGACCCCAACGGACTCGCGATGATGGAACGATGGCATATGCTTAATATGTTCTATCATATCATTGAACTCCGAGATCGCGACGACCTAATCCAGACGCTCATCGGGAACATGGATTACACTCAGGCAAGCCATCTACGGGTTATGCTATCTAAAGCTCTTACTACTGGCTCCAAAGATATCCGCATTTTTGGGACAAGGCTACTTCGAAAATACACTGTGGGGAATGTGTCACCCACATCAATTAGCAATGCGGATTGGGTCATCAAGCTCCTTGTAACTCAATTATATGACCCTGATGTCTCCGTCTGCCAAGTAGCAGTGAAGATTCTGGAGGAGGCATGCAATCAGCGCGATTACCTTGAGTTTGTGGTCAAATGTCGGCCGTCTCTGGACCATCTAGGTGAGATCGGTGCGCCTCTACTGTTACGCTTCTTGTCGACTTCAGTCGGCTATCATTATCTTGATGGACTCGACTATATCACGCAGGAAATGGATGATTGGTTCCTAGGACGGAACGATGCATACGTCAGCCTGGTCGAAGCCGCTTTGTCTCGAGCCTATGTGGACCATCCCCGTAGAAACAGCTTGGTACCTGAAGATCTCGTTGATCTCCAGGATATTGGTCTTGTGCCTCCACACTTCTACAGAGAACTGGCTCGGACAGCAGAAGGCTGCAAACTATTAGAGCAGTCAGGTCACTTTTACGAGTTTGCTGCAACGATCTCTGATTTTCGACTAGATGAAGAGGACCATGAGACTCTCCTCAAAGTCAAAGGCTGTCTCTGGGCGGTGGGAAATGTTGGCTCGATGGAGCTGGGTGCGCCATTCCTGAGTCTGGAGCTCGTCCAAAATATCGTAAAAGTTGCCGAGTGTGCAGAAGTTTTGACAATGAGGGGAACTGCTTTCTTTGTCCTGGGCTTAATATCCCGCAGCCAACATGGTCTTGAGGTTCTAAGGCAAGCCGGATGGGATTCTGCTATTGATCAGAAGGGAAATTCGCTCGGCCTATGTCTTCCTACGGACTTTGGCAAGCTCTTCCTGGTACGTTGTAGCACCTGCTTCTCGGATATCCCTGCTGACTGGTACTCTAGATCGATTTCCCATCTTATTCCAGACCCGCGGAAGCGAAGCGCACGTCTCAAGAAAAACACAAAGAAGCAACATCGGATCCAGACCCTGTGAACGAAAAGATTCTTAGGCTGATCGTCGATATGGGCAACACTGTTCTGTCCAAGAGAGCCGCAGCGGATCTTCATAGGTAAGCCTAACAAACTTATAATCCGCTTCTGAGGCTTACAGTTCAAACTGCAGCATCAAAACCAAAGACCCCGAACGGTTCCATCAGCCTCACCTCTTCATCAAAACCTTGAGTATCATTGAAAGCCACCACTTCCGGCTCCCTGCCCGGCGCTTCGCTCTTGATCTTTTCGACAAGAGCGTGATGCGACGCGTGGTATTAGGCGAACAGCCGCAGTCCGATTCCGACTCGGAAGCAACCTCCTCACAAGCATCAGAGTAATATGCTTCCTACTTATTGCGTCTTTTTCGGCGTTAAATCGCGAAAACTTGTTACCTGTGTTCTCTCGTCCAATCAGATAATCCTATCTGTCATTTCCCCCCAAGCAATCCAGTTGGTGCTTTTCGTGTTCTGAGTGAAAGGGATATGGTTTATCGAAGTTCTGGGTAGGTGGGGAGCTAGTTGAGGAGGTTCCCTTTGGAATTCTCTTTTGTCATTATCTGATTGGTCTTTCGGGGTCTATGTCCTGCTCTTAGCGGTCATATACTCTACATACCTACATACGACATCAAAGGAGTTTCGTATTGGGATGTTTATGAGACGTGCTTCTTATATAGTCGTTAAACCGCTGGCTACGGTTGCATTATTGCGTATAAGACAATATACTTGCAAATTGTTTTTTGAATAACTAGCCTGTTGAGAAGTGCAACTTGAAGTGGGTGGCTTTGGTTTCTTACACTGAGAATTTATATTTTGTCCCTAAAATATATCGCAATCACTGCTTAAAACTTGGCGCTTGTACGGAGCCACAGCATGCAAATTTGCTAATTAGACCCGTTGTGTTGAATAATAATTTATTTTATACCTGAAGGCCTCACGAGTCTGGTGTTTTCGTCTCCGTATCCATTAGATTGAAAACAACACTGACGTCAAGATCCAGATTCTTCATGCTCCCCGCACTTTGATACAAAAAATCAAACCACCTTACTGCGAACACGAAGCCTCAGCTGCTCGGAACAAGAACCGAAATGACCATCACATAACTGGATAATTTGCAACCTACCTATTTTTCTTATTAAGCTATAACTCTAAACGGAACTAGCGCAACCATACTCATACTATGACCTCCCTAACGCCAACACCAACCCTCCTCATCCCGCACCTCCCACCAAAAACCCTCGTCGGCATCGACCTAATCACATTTACATCGACGCCAAATTTCCACGGAATCCGTGATATCCCGCCAGGATGGCATTTCGTGTACACCGGTACATCGGCGGGGCTGAGTCTGCGGCTGGGCGGGTGGTTTTACGTAGACCGCGGTAACAGCACGGAAACAGGAACTGGAAAAGATATACTTGTCTGGCGATGGAATGACAACACAGAAGCTCTGGAGCCATTGAGATCCCACCAGATGGGCGAGGGGCTGCGCTATAGGGCTAATATTGGTAGTGCTTGGGGTTCCGGTGGGCTGTGGCGATATCGGAGTCGGGTACCTTCTGCAGCGATTGCAGCGGATGCCGGGGCGTTGCAGAGAAGTGGTGGTGACAGCTATGCCGGTCGAGGTGATAACGGGCGCTTAGATGAAGAAGAAGAGGAGGAAGGGCGGAGGGAATGGAATGCGTTGACAAATAGGTTGTCGCCGCAGCTCCTAAGCAGAATTACGGGTGAGCCTGCGCTAGATTGGGACGGAAGGGCGAGGTGGTTTGTTACGTCGGGAAGTACGGCGCAACAGGACGACGACGATATTCCTGGAATTGATACAAACCCGGATTCGAATCCCATAGGTGATGGCGTGTCTGGTGCTGAGGGTCAAGGACGACTTGAGGACTACACGGAGAGACAGTTCTCATTTCTCCCTGTGGATTTGAGAAGGACCTGGCGCGAGGGCGCAATCGGCCGCGAGAGGACCGAAGCAGCGCGCGATCGATCCTGGGCATTAGGCGAGATCATCCACAGAGTGTCATCGTCTTCGTCGCCGCATTCTGAGATTACTGCCGATGGCGGTGTTGAAAAGGACATAAACGCCTTTGGCGAAGCCCAGATTCTTGGCGAGCTGCAATTCACCTTCCTTATGGGCCTGACATTGATGAATTACTCCTGCCTTCAACAGTGGAAACGCCTCCTCGGGCTGATCCTCACCTGCCGCTCCGCAATCACGGATAGGGCGCCTTTCATGGCGGAGGTCCTACGTTTGCTTCTTACGCAACTAAAGCGGGCGGACGATGTGGAGGGCGGGCTCTTTGACCAACTGGGCAATGAAGGAGGCGCGGAGGGGGCCGAATTCCTGCGGCGATTGCTGAAGGGGTTCAGGACAGCTATGTATGAGGTTCTTGAGGATAGGGGGGAGTCACCGGTTAAGAGGGAATTCGGGAAACTGGAGGAGTGGGTGAGGCGAGAACTTGACTGGGAGTTGGATCGGGATGCGGTGCTTAGGAAGGGGATGGTGCAGCTGGAGGATGGGGAGGAGGTGGAGTTGGAAATGGTGGACCATGAAGAGGAGGAGTACGCGCCTGTTGTTGTGGAATTGGATGGCACTTATTAATGAGATGAGGTAGCTACTGCGCTACGTAAAAGTCCAAGTGATGATACCCGGTATATATGCAAGCTCGTAATTCGTGCATTAATCATAGTTCTAGTCTTTTTTTGCGTCTATGAACGTGTCGTCGGTCTACCGCTGTGCATAAAACCTTTACTTTTCGCTCTCATTCTCGATAATGTACGACCACTCGTGGTTCTCGGCGCCGTCCTTGCCGTACATAACCGCCTCAAGCCACGACTTGATCTGAGCAGCGTATCCCGCAGTCTGGCCCGGCTTGAGCAGCTGGATATCGACAGCACCGTTACGGATAAGCTTGACAGGGGTGATAAAGAACTGTATTCATGTTAGACATTTCGAGCTCTGAAGAAGATGGAGAGGAGCAACATACTGCAGTCCCACAAACAAAAGCCTCGACAACCCTGCCCTCCTTCCACGCCGCCTCAACCTCCGAGATTGTGAATGTCTTCTCAACAACTTCGACAGCCTCAAGGTCGCCCACAGCCTGGTTGAGCCTTGACCGTGCGAGCTCCAGAACACTACGTCTCGTTACGCCTGGGAGGATAAGCTGATTCTCTAACGGAGCAGTCACAAGCTCCCGCTTCCCCGTCTGCGCATTCTCCCAGACAATGAAAAAGTTGCTTGCACCGGCCTCAGTCACTTGACGGTCTTCACCGAAGAGCCAAAGAACCTGGTCGAAGCCCTGCGCCTGCGCCTTGCCGTGCGCTGCGAGCGAGGGGCCGTAGTTAGCGCCGAGCTTGGCGTAACCGAAACCGCCAGGCCAGGCGCGGATGGTGTCCGGTGCGGAGGTGAGGAGTTTCAGGCCAAGGGCTTCGCCGGGGGTTGCCTTGAGCCGGGTGGCTGGATCGGGCCAGGGGACGGCGATGATGAAAAGGAGGGCTTCGGCGGGTGCTTGAACGCCAAGCTGCGTGCCGGATCCGATAAGGGTTGGACGAAGGTAGAGGAAACGACCAGGCTGGTCCTTGGGAAGCCAGCCTATTTATATTAGCTTGACGGTGGAGATGGGAGAATGGTGCGGGGAAACATACGTAAACCGTCAATCTGCATCAGTTTGGCGATGAGGGTCTTGAGCTCCTGGAACCGGAAACTCGGCAGGGACGCCCTGACAGCGCTGTTGGATAGACGCTCACCGTTGAGGTCTGGTCTAAAAAGGCGCAGTCTCCCATCGAAGCCGCGATACACCTTCATGCCCTCAAAACACTCCGTAGCGTAGTGCAGGCATGACGCCGTCGGAGGGATGCTGAGGTTCTGAAACGGTTTCACCTCGGGTGTCTCCCATCCGCCAGCAGCAGTCCAGCGCGCGGTAACCATGTGGTCGGTGCAGTAGGAGTGACTTAGCTCCTCAGGCGAGCCTGGGAGGGGTACATGGCGCAGTTCGGTCGAACGAGTGATCTTGACGACCGAGGCGTCGAGCTCGGCCAGAGTGTTTTCAATGGAGCCCATGATGATAAATGACGTGGAATATTAATATAGACAGAAGCGGGAGAATCGGGAGCTGAGTTGTAGACGAGACTCTGGTGTTAGTTATAGATTGAGCGCGATCTCGGGAGTGAGTCACGATAAGAAGGAATCCAGGCGAGCGCCGACTTCGCTCCGGCGTCAATTGAGGTCTCAGTTGGCGTATATGATGCGCAAACCGAGATAGAGAGTGTGAAGGTAAAATGAAAAGAAAGTTCTTCAGAGAATTGCCGTGCTACAGGTTAATATTCAAGAAACTTCACGATGATTTTTTAATGAGAATCCCCACCGTTTGCATTCTACGCCGTGGATAGCCGAGCGCAATCCAGAAGCAATGTGTGCATAAAGCATTTGGATGTGTAAGCAGGATATTATACACGTATTTCCCGGGTCCGCCGTAGTTCCCGGGTCCGCCGTGGAAAACTATGCTTGCTCAATTTTAATGTACTGTACAACAACCAAAAGTGATTCAAATTGAATAAACTAAATTCCATAACGATTAGGACAGCTGGTTCTCTTATGCCCCTGAATATTACATTCTGAACATGTTGGTGGAGTACGTTTAGGTATACCTAAACTTTGAGGAGTATCACCACTAGCATCCCCCCATCTTGCCTTTATTTCCTCATTTCTTAATAAAATTAGATCCCTGGCTTCTTGAAATGAAAGACCTTCTGTAGGAGTCATCTGGCGCTTAGAACAACTCTTTTTCTGCCTATCATTCTTAATAGCTGAGCGGAGATCACAGTTTTCCCTTGCTAGTAAGTTGGCATTATAGATGGCCAACTCACACCCTTTTACCAACTCATCTAGGGCTTTTTTAGTAGGAGTTGGAGGACTCTTAGACCTTCTCTGAAGCAACTTCTTAACTGAAGAGCCTTTTCTATGTGCATGGCGTACAGTATAAGGCGTACCAACCTGAGAAGAAGGGATTGAAGCACCCCCATGGCTGGGAGGGGGGGTAGGGGTACCCAAGTTGAGATTCAACTTATCCAGTACTGCCTTAGGGTTGAAAGGAATTAACCCAGTTGCTCTGAATCCACTTTGGATATTCTCTGTAGTGAAGACTTCCTGGTGAGCTGCTGGATAAGCCTTCAAGAAATCTAGCTTGTTAATATGGTTGTATCCCAGGCGCCCTTTCTGTTCAATAAGCTTGCTGTATGCCCTCTTAAGAGGGCTAAAACAACCAACATCCAAAGGCTGTAGGAGGTGAGATGAATCGGCAGGCATGCAAAGAGGTATAATATTGTTATCCTTGCATGCACGGTCGAACTCGGGTGTTAGGTAGCTTCCATGGCCATCTAGAATAAGCAGCCGATACCCCCCCCTTGTACGTCCATTTGTAGCCGGAATAAAGACCTTTTGAAGCCAGCGAAGGCCAATTGCATCTGTAGTCCATCCTTGGCACTTATTTCAATTCTCCAACTGCCAGGGATCGTGCCTTCATCGAACCATCCCTCTATATAGACTTTTCCTTTGAAGATAATGGTGGAGGGTATTGGCCACCCCCTAGTATTGATGCATTCGATAGTGGTAACCCATTCCCGATTTCCTGGCTGTATAAGCCATGGTTTACCAGGCATTTCTGCTCTAGAAACAACCTTTGTTGTTGCAATAAGACCCATAGCAAACCCAGTTTCATCAAAGTTGTAGATATCCTCATCCTGGATCCCCCACTGATCTTTGACCTTTTATACCTCATTAAACCACTGACCAATGACCTTGGGATCTTTACAGAGTGCTCTCTGGTGATTAATCCTCCTAGCAAATCTTGTTTTAACCTCCGGTCGCCGTTTAGTAAACTCAGTAACCCAATTCTTCCCAATTGGACAGGATAGAGTCGAGGATCCAGCGTCTAGTATAATTTGGGCCATCTCCCGTACCTGGAAGTGCCTAGGGGGTGCGCCATGTATATCCAAAGATACTATCCATGCTATTAATGCCTCCTCCTGGAGTTCAGATAGCCTGTGGTTGTGGTTGCGGAGTTCTGCTTGAAAAGGGCGTCCCTTTAACTGATCACATAGGGTTTGGGGGGGTAGATTGTAGGCGCGTATAGCTTGCTCAATATTGAAAAATTTTCTGCTATTCCAATCGCGAATCGCGCATTCAACCCTGCCCTCTTGCTCTATTAATTCCTGCTTTGTTTTACGCGGTTTTCGTGGCATGGTGGTTGATTGAATATAGGGGGTGGTAGACGCGTTAGAAATTTTGAGGTTCTACGGCGGACCCGGGAACTACGGCGGACCCGGGAAATACGTTACCCGGTCAATATTTGTGCAATCGAGCAATTATAGCCTGAAACCTAAGGCTTTAAAAATGCTTGGCAGTATAGCATAACTATGAGTAAGCGTGTCTTATGCTGCAAGTCCAACTGGATTGCGTGGAAAACTGGCTTGCGAATCGACCTTGGGCGCCGGGAGTTCCCATCAGCGTCTTCAATCAGATGGACCGAGTCGACTGACCCGTATTTAACATTGGTTTTGCAAGTGTTTCGGACTACTATCGCATGCGGCATAGGGAGCAGCCAAGTGTGGTCGGTATAAACTTCCGAGCTTCTAAAAAAGCGGCCAAACCGTGGTAAACGTGACCGGACTGGAAACTATTTCCAAGGAAGTCACTTCCAGCCTATGAAAACTACTAATGCTGAGCCACAGCTGTAAGCTAGTGGCTCGATCAGACTTCCGAGCTCCATTTCTGAAGTACCAGACAGTATGTTGTGGGGTAAAGAGCCACTTTTTGAGCTTTGATAAGTGACAATCCTCGATGATAGACGAGCCATGTTCATCGGCTGTAGAGCCTAGCTGGTCCCGTTTAAACGAGCGGACCGGACGGAACAGATACATGGAAGCAGTCGAATTTCGGGTCTCCTGACTGCGAGCCCTTGCAACAAGCTTGCGACCCGAAATTATCCATCCAATAGGCGACCGACGCTGGCATGGTTCTGATTTAGGCGGCTGGATGTTCATCTCCCGAAGTCTTCAGGCGAGTCGCTCGGTAGTCGTGCCCGTAATGTGTACTTATATCGGTTATCCACGTCCTGCGAATTCCAAATCTTCTCCCGATAGATGGCCAAAAAAAAAAAGGTCCAGCCAGCAGCAGCGGCAGAGACAGGGATCTGCCTAAAGATCCATAGACGAAAGTGAACTCAGGCCCATTTCTGATAGGCTTGGATGGTCGGATGGTTTTTCCGCGGGCGTTGTTTCCATGAGGAAATTCTCTGTAGGTATTTATGTATGTCTTTCATTGGGGGCACGTTGTTACGTGTCCGAGGTTCCAGCCTGCTGGATGTCAACGGATTCTTGCCGGCCCCTGTAAGAGGATTATCTGGGAGCCGTCGATCGATGTTGTTGACTGATTAGTCGGAACCCCGTTGCGAGTTCTGGGTCCTGTCATGATTTCTGCTTTCGCCCATCCCCACGAATACGATCTCCGGTATTTCCCCTGTCCTGAGAATTGGAGAGAGTGCAGATTGGGGGCCTTGGAGGGGCGAGTGTCGTTAAATCAGGGTGTGCGCGTAGCGAGCAGTGGGCACAGCTGTTGTCACGGGGGGCGTCTGGGCTACAGAGAGCCAAGGCGCAAGGTCGAGACTTCCAACTGTCGCTAAGGCTATCGCTGAGCATCAGCATCAGCATGAAATCAGGTCTCCCCCCCGGCAGTCCAACGCCCTGGGAGCTTTGTGGCGGCCGACGATGCTGCGTCCAGCGAATGACATAATAGGAAGGTTGTTCACTGAACTGGAGCACGCCGTCGTTGCCTTCGATCTGCCCACCACCGCGTCTGCTCAATCCCAAACCGCCCTGCTCCCCTCGGTCCGCTCCACGTAACCAAGTAAGTATGCGTCCGCCGTGGGTGCTTCTGGGCCCCCATACATCACGCGTGTTTGCTTGTCTGGATTTGTTTTCCAAACTCCCGGAGCTGTCCCTTTCAATCATGGATTTCAATGTTCCACCCTCGTTGGCGCTCCCGCTCTATCCAGAGGACCCTGTTTTTCTGTCGCCCCTTCCAAGGCCTCTTTTCTCTTCTAACGTTGGCTTCTCGATATCTAAAGTCTTACTATCTCTAGGACGCATATCCTTGCACTCAAAACCGCTGGGCCATCTGTGATATTACCATCAACAATAGGGACCTTCTCGTCATACCGCCGATTCCCCTTTCAATTCCGAACTTTCTCCTGCTTCTCCTGCTGTTTCCCTAACGTCGTAGCGCCAACAGAAGAGAGCCTCTCCTGATAGGTTTTCTTTCCACCGCGATACCGGCTTCTATCGTGGCGAATTTCTGCAGCAGCGAGTCGACTTCAAGCGCATGAGCTAACCAACCGCGCGGACGACGGTGGTGGACCTCAAATGCGTTCACGAAGTACTCCCTTTGAAAACACCGGCTTCGCGCCCTTAAGTCCTCTGGGTCTCTTGCTGCCGCAGTAACTTTCCCGACCCAGACATCTTTCTGGCAGCGTGGGCCCTTGTCGTCACACCCGTACCTCAACTGCCGAAATGGCCTCCAACAGCAAAGATAAACAGCTCCCCTCAATTGCCCCCGGTCCCGGTCCGCTGCGTGAGATTCGGCCTTTGACGAAAAACAAGAAGAGTTCTAGTGCGTGCCTGCCCTGCAAGCAAGCGAAGAGAAAGGTAGTGCTTGGGAGCCTAGAATGCCATCCGAACTTGCCCCCAAATTTCCATTCGCTGTGCTTAGCTAACGGTTCTTGCTTTCGATCATAGTGCACCGGACGACCGGCTCCATGTAAAGCATGCGAGGCCACTAATGGTAATTGCGTCTTCAATGAACACCTTGACCTGAGACGGAAGATTGCTGCACAAAAAGCCCAAGGCGACTTGGAACGCTACAGGCAATTGTTGTGGGATCTTATAAAGTATCTGCGCACGGCCGACGATGAAAGGATTTATCGAATCTTGGAGATAATACGCGCTGGTGGCGACGACGAGAATGTAGAGAAGAATATTGCCCTAATCATTCAAACAGCTTCCGCTGAAGGATCACCTATCGAGGATACAGCAATGGACACCAACGAAGTCCGCAGAGACTCCAGGATAAGCGTCGAGAAGCTCTGTGATAGCCCCCTGTTCCAGGTACCGTGCAAACCTTGGACCAAGGTCACAAATGACGACCACCTTGTCTCTGGCTTGATATCTTTATACTTCACATGGGATCATCCCCTTATGCAGGTCGTTGACCAGGAGATGTTCCTGCGTGATATGAGTGCGGGTGACACGAGTTCAGAGTTCTGCAGCCCTGTTTTGGTGAATAGTATTCTAGCGGTGGCTAGCGTAAGTTGCCTCAAGATCCGCTTCGATCCAAGGTTGAGCCTTTCTAACTTACCACAAGACATATTCGCCCTACCCTGAAGTATACGCCGTGCCTGGCGATGTGGCTTCTCGAGGCCAGCACTTCTTTGAGGAAGCGGAGATGCGTTGGAAAGCTGAGGAAGGTCGGCCTTCATTGGCAAACATTCAAGCCCTGGCAATAATGAGCCATAAGTGAGTTGTCTGCGAAGGTCTTGCAATGCTATATATGAGTGTGTGTGCGCGCAAAAGGCTGATGGCTAACGAATTGTAGTCTGAAACTCCAAGGGAAAGACGATGCTAGCTGGCTTTATATCAGACAAGCCGTGCAGCTTGGGCAGGATATTGGCTTATTCAACATACCCAAGTCAGGGCACGGCAATTGGGATCAATTGCCTGATCGTGTCCGGCATTCTAGTGCACGGACTGCTTGGAGTCTCTTCATCCTGAATTCGTATTGACACCCATGCTTGGGTAGTATGACATCTGCTGATGTTTTGTGCAGGCAGTTTTGCATGGATTCTCGAAAGTCGGGAAATCTAGCAGTTCCCAGACTATCATTTGACCGAATATCTCGCACCGAAAAAGACACGGTTTGGATACCGTACCACTCTCGCTCGAGCGACGCAGAACTCCTTAGGAAACCAGCCCTTCTTCGTGAGGTGATGGCCGGACTGGTCGACCTCGCCGGAACGATCATTGACATGCAGGATCTTTTCTTTGACAAAGCACTTGACCTTAACCTGAGCATCAAGGAGTTGTTGAAAGAGGCAGAGAGGTTGCATTCACGCCTCCAAGCTTTTCTGGATGGCATGACAGTCATCGAGACGCCACCTGTTCCACAAATTCTTTTTCTGCAGTAAGGGCCATTGGACACTAGTTGTCGCGACGGTAATCTGACTTAATCTTCCAGTATCAAAGGCAATCAAATCATTATTACGCTGTTCGAGTTCCTGCTAGAGCAGCGAGACTTCGAGAGGTCAATAGGACCATCGAAAATAGAACAAGTGAAATCGGCCCGGTTTCATGCTGCAATGCAGATCGCTCATTATCTTCAGATATATCGCGAGCATTATGAGTTACAGCAGACTCCAAATTTGATGTTTGGGCCTGCGAAGAGCAGTGCCATAGCACTCCTCCCATTCCTGAATGACGAATCGGCTTATAATGCTTTCAATGAGCTTTATGATTTCCTTGAATCCTTCAGTCGGAGGTTTTCCGCGGCTAAGGAGACGAAATGTGAAATCGACGCTTTTTTTGGTGAGTCGAGCCTTGCATCGCCGTTAAAGCATGTCAGAACAGCTGTCCGTCGCGGCTCGGAATACTCGTAAGGGCTTTCAGGAACGTGCTTCGGTTGCTCGCAAATGAGTGCATAGAGTGACAACCGGAAATGTGGACACGAACGTGGGATATCATAACGATGTTCGAAATACCTGCTACGATGAGGGACCCGTTGGGCCAGAAAGCGTTGACCGTGACGGTTCAGGGGTTTCGCAAAAACGTCGCTTCGACGAGACTGCTCAGATTAGAGGGCATCCTAGAATCGCACCTGGTGGCAGCAGAGTTGGCAAAATGTCAGCTAATACGACGGGAACGTGTATGTTGACGATGCCACAAAAGGCGTCGCGCAGAATAACAGCCGGACTTCGAGTGACTGGCAGTGTTTCCTCGCCGAGAGTTCATTCCAGTTATTACCATGGGCACGGTATGAGCGTTATCAACGAACGCGTGTGACTTCTTTTGAGGAGGCAGGCGGCTAACAGAGGAGTACATGAACAGGAAGGATAAAGAAAAGTAATGTCCGCCTGAACGTGACGTTGACGGCTTGTTAAATGAGAGTCTTGATGGCGATTTGAGATCCCTATGGGGCGGTATTCGGGTTGCGGATATAAGATCCGTAGCATGCAACAGGCCAGCCAGAGATATCATGGCTCGGGACTCCACCCTTACTCTGGGCTTTCTTCCAAGGGTACTGCAGATAACTCTATATCTTGCAGGCATGTTTGTAGACGGATCAAGAAAGAGGAATGCAACGCCCAGCTGAGATCCATACGGACTCCGCGGCCTATTTGATGACGCTGCAGTATCGCTAACTCGATTTAAATCCGATGCCTGTGCCCCAAACTATGAATAGCGACATTCTTCTATAACACTGAGGCTCTATAATGCAACAGGACTGGACAATCCAATGAAAACGTTAACCGATGATATTGATATTGCTATATCACAGTGCGCGCAGTGGCAATAAACATTGCAAGTGGAAGTACTCAGGGCCAACTCCAGGGAAGCTCCGCGCCCCGTACTACTGCCGGAGTTCTTAATGCAACGAACAATACACGAAAGACACGCGAGATTCCGTCAGATTAAGGACACCACAATCCTGCGCTGTTCCCTTAATTATTGTTCTTACTAGTCACAGCCCTATAGCTCCTGGTTTAATGCGTGCATTTGAAGCATAATTATCATAGATATAGATCTTCGACTACAAGTTAATAGCTTCGCTTAACTACTTTGTAGAGGCTGACATGGTTGTACTCAAATCTGGGCTAAAGCGAAGGGTGTCTTTTTTTGGGGGATCAGTGAGCTGCATCGTCTTGCTTTCGGTACTGGCCGATAAGGGGATATGATCTTTCTGTAGAAAAATACAACTGTATAGGAAGACGGAGTATATGGGGCAGACTTTGTGGTACTAGTCCAAAGAGAGATTTGCTTGTTGTCTCTGCCCAAGCGCCAAAATTTGTGCAGGTTTGATTTGATGGACGAATGCATACATAAATGACTCAGCAACAACTTATCCATAGATAAGATAAGCACAAATCGTCCAAGCGAAAACCCTCAAAATTCGATACCGCCCAAAGGTTGAAATCCCACACCTCGAAACGCCGAGTCTCCGCCAGTCAACCTCCGTGCCCGCTTCTCCCTCTCCCGTCGCCAATTCTCTGGACGAGTTCGTAGTAGTCGTCTATCGACTTTCTTGTCCAACATGTCCTACGACGAGCGCGCCAATGCGCACCCCAATTTGAACGATGAGTCTGATGTCGAGGAGGAAGCGCTTGTCAATGACTACCGCGAACAGGTCAACTTCGATGATGGCATGAGCGAGCTGGACCGGACTACATCACTCGGCGCGGCCTCGCAGACACAGGACCTCCAGGCACAGCTGGCCGCCGCCGCGACTCCCCTTGAGTACCAGGCCACGCTGGAAACCAAGTTTGCGAGTTACGACAACTACTGCAGTCTTTTCCACTACATTCTGAACTCAGATGGGCCGGTGGAACTTGAGGTTCCTTCTGTATGTGGCCATTCTCCATGTCTTATCCACTTTTATTGCTGGATTTGTTCCTGTTGCTCACTGAAAGCTTAAGCTCTTTGTGTGGGCGGGGCTAATGTTTTCCATGAGATGATATGATGTACTAATTTTCCGTTTTAATAGTACTACTGGGCCTGGGATGTTATCGATGAGTTCATCTACCAGTTCGAGTCGTTCTGCCGTTACCGCAACCGCGTTGCCCGCAGCGGCTCCAACGAGGAGGAAGCCCAGCTCCTCCGCGAGAACCCGAATACCTGGGGCTGCTACTCAGTGCTCAACGTGCTCTACTCCCTCATCCAGAAGTCTCAGATCAACGAACAACTGGCTGCTATGAAGCGTGGTGAGGACCCTGCCGCGTTTGCTGGAGAATACGGATCCCGCCCACTCTACAAGATGCTGGGATACTTCTCCATCATTGGTCTGCTTCGCGTTCACTGCTTGCTCGGTGACTTCACTCTTGCCCTCAAGACCCTTGACGACATCGAGATGAATAAGAAGGCCATGTTCGCCCGTGTCATGGCCGCCCACTTCACCACCTACTACTATGTCGGTTTCTCCTACATGATGACCCGCCGCTACGGCGACGCCATCCGCATGTTCAGCCACATCCTCGTCTACGTCTCCCGGACCAAGAACTTCCAGAAGGGCGGAAACAGCTACGACGCCATCGCCAAGAAGAATGACCAGATGTACGCTCTGATTGCCATCTGTGTCGCCCTCCACCCCACTCGCCTCGACGACACCATCCACTCCGCCCTCCGCGAGAAGTACGGCGAGCAACTCCACCGCCTCCAGCAGGGCGGCCCCGAAGCCCTCCCCCTCTTCGAGGAACTATTCCGCTCCGCTTGCCCCAAGTTCATTAGCCCCACCCCTCCCGACTTCGACAACCCCGCCCTCAACGTCGACCCTGTCGACCACCACACCGCCATCTTCATGGACGAGGTCAAGAACACCCTCTATAACCCTACAATTCGGTCATACCTCAAGCTCTACACAACAATGGACTTGCAGAAACTCGCTGGCTTCCTCGACGTCGAGCCCGAGAAGCTCCGCTCCTGGCTCCTCGTCAACAAGCAGCGTAGCCGCCAGGTCCGCTGGGTTGAGGGAGGATTACTGGAAGGTGAAACCGTCAGCGCCAACGACCTTGACTATGCCCTCGAGAAGGATCTTATCCATGTCAGCGAGACCAAGGCTGGCCGTCGCCTTGTCGACTGGTATCTCAGGAACCTTGCCCGCGTTTACTAAGCTAGCCAGCCCACTGGATTGTGGAAGTGTGTCCTAATGAGTTCGAGTGGATGGCTACTTGCCGGTACACAGGTTGGACGGTATACCATATGCGTGGTTCCCCCCAAGCGGACCTTCGCATACGAAACAACAAGGAGAAGACATGACATGACATGAACTAAGGGCGCACTTGGCGCAAGGAAATCGTGTCTCTTGCCGACATCAAGACCCTTTCCTCCCATTTTCAGTTTAAATTATTGCATGATTGTTCACGCGTCTTCTAACCCTTACTTAATAAGGGTCTAGGGCTGGTTGGAGTGACAAAAGGATCTGCGAGGGCTTTTTTGAGCTTTCTTCAGTAGGGCTATTCTATTTGCACAAGTTGATTACGTTTTTGTTTTGGTTGTTCGATATGTGATATGTCCTGCTGTGCATCCCTTTCTGCGCAGCGCATAAAATGGAGTTTCTTTTTCTTAAGAGACCTGTATGTAGAGAAACAGTGAACACGATCAAAATTAAGTATAAATGATTATTTCCGTGAATGTAAAATAATATAGTATAGTACAGCATTATATACCAATAATATCCTATCTAGCTTGCTTTATCGAATATCATACCTACAAGAGCGGAGATTAGACGTCTGCCTATCATCAACACATGATTCCTCAATGCACATGCGCAAAGGATGGACTGAGCTCTAATCAACAACATCAAAGCTGGTCCCACACCCACAACTGCTCGTCGCGCGTGGGTTATCCACTATCTTGAACTGGCTCCCGATCAGCTCAGTCGTATAGTCAACTGTACTCCCAGACAAAAGTTCCAACGAGGGCTCATCCATGACGATTTTCGCAGTGCCATTGCCCGCCACATCCGAACCCTCTCCCGGCGGCTCTGCTTCAAATATCGTGTCCTCTTCAGGATCGATTTTGGATGCTGGCTCGAGTGACATCAGGTACTGGAAGCCGTGACAGCCGCCGCTGGTGACGGTGATGCGAAGGTGATGGTAGGGGTTTTCATCCTTTGTGGCGGAGGGCGATGAGGATGGGTCTGTTATTTGACGGAGGCGCTGAAGGGCATGAATTAGCAAACACGCTCGTAGCTGCTTTTGATCAAGAAAGTAAAGAAGAAAGGCGCGTTGCAGTGTGCAGGTTGGCAATCAGCAGCAAAAAAAAAAAAAAAAAAAAAAAAAAAAAAAAAAAAAAAAAAAAAAAAAAAGGGGGGAGGGAGGGGG
>VCRL01000199.1:41010-69039 GCA_013306195.1 Aspergillus latus
TGGGATTCGCATGTGGTCACCCACCATACTACTAACCAACCGGCGTGTGGCTTAAGTACGGCTGAGCGGACGGGAAGCCCTGTTTTCCACACCCTGTGGTCGTATGTACTTATCGCATACAGAGCACGGTTTATGTAATGCAGTAGATTCCCCGGCTCTTCCATACCATATCGGCGGACAAGAATATGCAGGTTTCTTCCCGAAGCATCACAGCCATCCTCTTTCCACGCCGTTTTCGCGGTATGCGCCAACTCACCCAACAACACTAAACAAAGGCTGCATGGAAATCATTTCACGTACATTTGCAGCTCGCTCTGAGATTTCCACCATTAATGTGTTTCCATCCTCATCGGTCCTTGGATTCTGCGTAACTTGAGCCGCGGATGTGGCAGTCGTTGAGGAGAACGCTGAGCGGGGTTGTGTTCGGCTCAGACATTGCTTCGATATTCTAGGTCGAATATTCCGCGCTGGCGCGGGAGATGTCGAAACGGCCAATGTTCGGTATGACGCATGACAAAACGATGCGGAGAAGTTCAATGTTGATCTCGAGCATGAGACGGATGATGGGATGGCAGGGAGGGCGCGACGAGCCCGGAGCATCTGGCGAACGGCGGATGACACTGCTGGACGTGACATATTGAGGTGTGATGTGCAAGTTTTTGGACAATTCTAAATCATGAGTGACCTTTGGACGCTTTATAATCATACAGTTCGCATGGCCGAGCAAGAGCAATCCACAAGATGCGATTGGGCGAATCTAGTCGGGAGACTGCGGCAGAATAAATTTCCCGCTGAACACAGACATATGTCATATTAGTAAGCTGTGCATTAGCCTTTGTGCATTGTATCTTTTCTTCTGAAATAGAGGATATCGAGTTTAGAGGCCGCTCGATGAGCCCTGAGGCAACTATACGCTGTCTAGAAAGTGGCCCTGAGTCGTAACTTGTGATAGTAACATTTGTAGGAAGTGAAGATAGTCTGTCTTGAGTTGAGGCGGGGTGTGTTGCGGGAAATATACCGCGGGGCCCTCACATCCTCTATTCATACTTCCCATAATATTAGCATTCACTCCGGCTTGAAGTTTAATTACGTGCAACTAAAGTGATCTGGCTAACAATTGAGCCATATTTTTGACATGGGTTCCAGGCTCCATGTCCAGCAGATCAAGAACGGCCCGCCACTTCCGTACAAGGACGATATCAGGGCCTTCACCAGGGACTATGCAGCATCTCTAGACGCTCAAGACCCCCTAAGTCGCTTTCGAGAAGAGTTCATCATTCCCTCTGTAAAAGACCTCAAGCGGAAAACGCTGGATCCTTCTGAAGGCGAGTACAGTTCTATGGACCTGGGTGTGCTCCGCTGACTCTTGCAGTTTCTATCTCCGATGGCTCAGACGCCCGCTGTATCTATCTCTGCGGAAACTCCCTAGGCCTCCAGCCTCGCAATACTAAGAAGTACATTGACTACTATTTGCGAGCCTGGGCCATTAAGGGCGTAACGGGCCATTTCACCCATCACGAGGATGAATTGCTCCCTCCGTTTGTCGACGTCGACTCGGCGGGCGCAAAGCTCATGGCTCCAGTTGTTGGGGCGCTGGAGAGCGAGGTAGCTGTTATGGGCAGTCTAACAACAAACTTGCATTTGCTCATGGCTAGTTTCTACCGGCCAAGTACTGAGAGATATAAGATCATCATCGAAGGGAAAGCTTTTCCCAGTGACCATGTATGTCTCTTGACTGTGTAGCCGAACATGGACTAATTGACTCCCCTCAGTACGCGGTCGAATCTCAGATCAAGCACCATAATCTCCAGCCAAAAGATGCCATGGTTCTCATTGAACCGCAGGATCCTGAACATCCGATTCTCGAAACTGACCGTATTCTTCGAGCCATTGACGAGCATGCTTCAACTACGGCTCTAATTCTTCTCTCTGCTATTCAGTACTACACAGGCCAGTACTTTGACATCGAGAAGATCACTGCACACGCCCAGTCTAAAGGCATCGTGGTCGGTTGGGACTGTGCCCATGCAGCGGGAAATGTCGACTTGAAATTACACGATTGGAACGTGGACTTCGCTGCATGGTGCAACTATAAGTACCTCAATAGTGGCCCAGGCGGAATGGCCGGAATATTCGTGCATGAAAAACATGGAGAGGTAAAGGCAGGTCAAGGCGACGGGGAACTGGAATTATTTCGCCCTCGGCTTTCTGGCTGGTGGGGAGGAGACAAAGCTACCAGATTCCTGATGGATAATCGTATGCACACCTACCAAGGACACTAACGAGCTCTGCTGACTATAACCTAGATTTCGTCCCCCAATCCGGGGCGGCAGGATATCAATTGTCCAATCCCTCCGTGCTTGACATGAATGCGGTTGTAGCCTCTCTGGAACTGTTCAACCGAACATCCATGGCCGAGATTCGTCAAAAATCCATCAGTCTAACAGGCTATCTCGAGCATCTCCTCCTTGCGTCTCTTGATGGAGCTTCCGACAAGCCTTTTTCTATCATTACCCCGTCGAACCCCTCAGAACGCGGTGCTCAGCTGAGTTTGCGGCTGGCGCCGGGTCTCCTGGATAGCGTTTTAGAAACTTTGGAAGAATATGCAGTTGTGATCGACGAGAGGAAGCCAGATGTCATTAGGGTTGCACCCGCGCCCTTGTACAACACGTACGAGGAGGTGTGGCAGTTTTGCCAGATTTTTTCAGAAGCCTGCCGGAAAGCTCTTGCAAAGAAAGACTAGCGACCTTGTCTCTCTATGGGTGTATTATACGATCTATTTTACCCAAGGCACAGTGTTAGGGCAATCTGCGTGCTCAAATTTCTTTTCGAGTATGACCAATCACTCTTATATAAACCCACTTCAGTATCACATCGGAATTTCAACCAAAAGCAAAGTGAACTCTTTCTAATGGCTGCCGCTCCGATTCCCAAGCCAGCCAATCCGACCTCGTAGTTCTGTCATCACACATTAGCAAGCCAGAAGGGCGCATAAGGACCTCCTACAAAGCAGGAGTAAGGTAACGAGAACATACGGCAGAAGACCCATAGCATTAACCTTCCACACCCCCAGTCCCAGCAGAACGAACTGCATCAGGACGTACACAGCCTTTACACCTAGCAACTTGCCCCGCAATGTCTCCGAATCAAACTTGGCAAACACATTATTGGTGTTGATGAGGCCCTGGATAGGGCCCTTGAACAGCATAAAGACCATCATAATGCTGAAAATCTGCAGACTGTTTCCGGACATGTACATCATGATCGCGTTCATGGGGATCTGCTTCGACGGCGCGAGGGCGATTTCCCAGGCTTTCTTGAGCTTCAGCGTGTCGGTTTCGGCGGGTTTGGACGGGGCGGAAGAAGTGGTCAATTTTTCCGAGCGCTATATATACAGTTAGCATGATATGATGTATATGATATGTATAGAATGCTTCGGGGTACCCACGCCTTTACCAGCCTTGCGCGAGAAGCCGGGCGGGTCGGGGATGCTGGACGTTGAAATTGACGGACGCGGTAACGGTGATTTGAGATCGACGACCCATTTAGGGGGTGGAAGAGGGGGTAGGGTTTGCGGAGCGGCCATTGTGATAGAGCCAATATTCAAATGGTTGAAGGACCTGGGTTTTGCGAAGGGAGCTTTAGCTAGCTCAGCGGCACGACAGCGGAGGTCGAAGTTGATCAACGCCTGGAAAATCAGGAAGCAAAGATTCTCCACAAAAACCGCGGAGCTGGCGGCGCCGGTCCACTCCTGGTTCTCAGTCTCGAACTCCTATTTCTCTCTGACACCAGATGATTCCAATCTCAGCTCGTAGTTGAAGGCCAGGCTGGATTCGCTCGGTCTAGGTGAGTTTGCTGCCTGCATATGGCTACGCTTGTGCCACGCTGACTCTTCCGGGCTGACAGTCTAAATCCCGTCACAACCCAAGGTATGGACGTTTCGAAGCATCGTGCCAGCTAAGGAGTCGTCTCGCCGTCGAAGAAGCTATTCGCTATCTTGAATTCCTCCTTGTCTCAGCAAATCTTATGTGATACGACGACCTAAGAAGCCGCGCGAACCATACTGGGAAACCCGCATCCTCCAAGAAACGAAGAGACCTGTCCGATTCGCTGCCGTGAAGCTATATAATCCACCATGAGTTCTAGTGGGGGAGATGCAAAGCTGTTCGCTAGGGTATGTGGAAAAAAAACTATATCTCTATGGCATTGGCCCTTCCAGTCGCGCGATGGTTTATCGCTACCCCCCTTTATGACGCTCGTCTAATGACTTTGTCCGCGAAACAACTGTGCTCTTTCCTTGGTCTTGATACCCCTCTTTGCTCTTCTTTCTAATGCGACATCTGTACTCTATGCTTTGCATTTCCACCCCAGCACTTATTCGCTACTGTCCCCATGTTTATCGCGCCTTATGTACACTCTAGCTTACCACCATGGGCTCGCACTCCACAGGGCAAAGTTGCCGAGCTCCGGCAGGAACTCAACAGCGGCGGCAAGAAGGACAAGAACTATTCGGCCAAGAAGATTGCGTTGAAGAAGATCGTCGCCAACATGACCATGAGCAATAACGATATGATCGCCTTGTTCCCGGATGTTATCGACTGTATGAATTTGCCGAGCTTGGAGATCAAGAAGATGTAGGTCTGGGAGGATATTTTGGGTGACGCGATATTGACAGCTGTCCTAGGTGCTTTCTATTCCTGGTCAACTACTCAAGGATGAAGCCTGACATCGCTCTAAAGGCTCTTCCTATATTGATTAATGTACGGCGCTATTTCTGCCCAACTATATAAGCTAACGGCCGCAGGATATGGAGGCGACGAACCCGCTTGTCCGCGCTTTGGCGCTTCGAACAATCGCGTATATCCATGTTCGGGAATATGTCGAGGCCACTGTACAACCGCTCAAGAGGTTGATGGGGGATATGGATCCCTACGTTCGCAAGACGGCCGCTTTTTGCGTAGCCAAACTCTACGAGCATGATAGGAAGATGGTGGAGGCATCCGATTTGATTGACCGGCTGAATGCAATGCTGAAGGATGAAAACCCAACGGTTGTTTCAAGCGTCCTGGCTTCATTAGTGGATATCTGGGGACGTAGCGAAACAATATCTCTGACGATTGATTACGCAAGCGCGTCTAAACTGGTATCAATCTTACCAGACTGTTCAGAGTACGGATATACCAAC
This sequence comes from Aspergillus latus, assembly GCA_013306195.1. Taxonomy (NCBI): domain Eukaryota; kingdom Fungi; phylum Ascomycota; class Eurotiomycetes; order Eurotiales; family Aspergillaceae; genus Aspergillus; species Aspergillus latus. The sequence goes on from VCRL01000199.1 coordinate 46,196, forward strand.
TGAAGTTCTGTTCGTGTCTAACATTGCGCAGATGGGGTCAATCCTATATACTGGAAGCCCTAATGTCCTATGTTCCACAAGATTCCGCAGAGGCCCTTCTTTTGGCGGAACGTATCGCTCCTCGACTCTCTCATCAGAACTCCGCCGTTGTCCTCACTTCCATCCGCGTCATCCTCTACCTTATGAACTATATCGCCGAAGAACGGCATCTCACATCACTCTCAAAGAAATTATCACCACCTCTCGTGACGCTTCTGTCCAAACCGCCAGAGGTGCAATATCTTGTCCTCCGCAATGCCATTCTTATCCTGCAGAAGCGGCCCGAAGTTCTGCGTAACGACATTCGGGTCTTCTTCTGCAACTACAATGACCCAATCTACGTCAAGGTGACTAAGCTCGAGTTGATATTCATGTTGACCACTAAGGAAAACATCTCAGTTGTGCTGGCAGAACTGAGAGAGTAAGCAGCTTCTGTGTTTTTGCAACGAGCACAGCTAATTTACTAGGTACGCAACTGAGATCGATGTCCACTTTGTGCGCAAGGCCGTCCGGGCGATTGGAAAACTAGCCATCAAGATCGAGTCCGCTGCCAAACAGTGTATCGATTGTCTCCTGGACTTGGTAAACGCCAAGATTCCGTACATCGTGCAAGAGGCAACCGTCGTCATCCGTAATATCTTCCGCAAATACCCCAACCAGTACGAAAGCATCATCGGCCAAGTCATCCAAAACATCGACGACCTGGACGAACCAGAAGCCAAGGCGGCCGTCATCTGGATCATTGGCCAGTACGCAGACCGCATCGAGAACTCAGCCGACCTCTTGCAAGACTATCTCGCTACATTCCACGACGAGACAATTGAAGTGCAACTCTCCCTTCTCACAGCAACTGTCAAGCTCTTCATCCAGCGCCCAACGAAGGGCCAGCAACTCGTTCCGCAAGTCCTGAAATGGTGTACAGAGGAAACAGATGATCCAGATCTCCGTGACAGAGGATACATGTACTGGCGTCTTCTTTCATCAGACCCAACAACCGCCCGCCAAATTGTCATGGGCCAGAAACCACCCATCTCCGCCGAGAGCGAGAAACTCGACAACCGCACCCTCGAGGAACTCTGCCTCAACGTCGGTACCCTCGCAACGGTCTATCTAAAGCCTGTACAACAAGTTTTCAGGTCCGCGCGCACCCGCCGTCTCCAGTACAGTCCGGCTCTCCAAAAACGCGTTGAAGAATACGGCTCAAACGCCTGGCAATTCCCGGCACCAACTCCAGGGCCAAACCCCGTTACTTCGCCCACTGCGGCAGCGGCAACGTCAGCGAACGGTTCCGCTTCGACGCCAACGGGGAACACGAGCGCCGCCATCAGTGCAGCAGACAACTACTTCAACAGCGTTGCCGTAGGAACACAGCAGATGGCCGCCTTGGATTTGGGCGGGCGGGAGGATGGAGGGTTCGGTGGTGGTGGCGCGCCGCAGACGCAGTATGTTGTTAATCAGAGCCAACAGCAGGCGTATCAGCCGCATTTAGCAGGGGGAGCGGCGACTGGGGAGCTGTTGCTGTTGTGATTGATGCTTGGATGGAGGTGATCTTAACTTAAGCTTGTATTCGTAGTCTTCGCACATTATAGCGAATTTTAGAGGCTTTTTACACCTGTACAATCCATATCCCTTGCTACAAACCTTTTCTGTATAATATTCTTGAAGAGATTTTTTTTCTCTGATTTGGACAGCGCATCATGGACGAAAGTTCGAAGTCATATCATTGGACTAGACACAATCAATCTGTCTAGGAAAAGTTTCGTAATTGATACACCGAGATAAATACGATGAATGGCCATGCGTAGACGGCAGCATCAATCCTCATCCTTTGCCAACGCACCGCGACTCCGCCGAATCCGTTCATCCAGACTATCCTCCTGCAGCTGCCGATGCAGACCCGACATGAACTGACCCCGGTCTGACCGCCGCTTGTCATCTTCCTCACGCTGCTTCTCTTCAAGGGCCGTGACTTCGGCAACGCGTTGCCGTCGCGTAGCTTCCATGTCCTGAGCGTTCGCCTGCATCTCGGCGAGTCGGCGCTTGCGCTGTTCTTCCAGCTCTTGAGCGTGCTGGTCTGCGTTTGCGTCTGCGTCCCCGTTTCTGCCATGTGGCCCTCGGTCTCGATTTCGATCTTGCCCGAAGGGATCGGTGTCCCTGTCTCTGGACGGACGGGCATCTTGCCGACTGCTGCGGCTGTATCTGCCTCTCCGGTAGTCCTGGTCCTGGTCTCGATCTCGTCTATCGTCTCGGCGACGGTCCGATCGAGGGGAGGCGGATCTGCGCGTTGCTCGATCGTACCGCTCGTCGCGATCACGGTCCCGGCGGCTCGAATGATAAACTTTCTCCACCCTCTCCTCTCGCTCCCCATCGCGGTCCCAATGACTTCTGCGATCGTGTTCTCGATCCCTATGCCGGCGATCGTCCTTTTCCACACGCGGAGATCTCGACCTCGACCTGGAGCGGCGCCGATGCCGATGACTCCGATGTGAATCATTCCCACTATCCCGTTTGTGCCTGTGACTTCTTTCCCTTTCCCTCTCTTGATGTCTCTCCCTCCCTTGTTCCCGTTCGCGCCGTCTGACTGATTCCTTAACCATAGCCTCATACGCCGCTTGCTCTCGCTTCTTGATCTCAAGCAAGGGATCCGCCATGACCTTGGCCATCGTATCGCGCGTATTGTGCACGACGGGCGGAAGCCCAGCGGCTGCGCCTGGGCCAGTCGCCGCCCCCTTCTCCAACTTCTTACTCTCATCATTCTTTAGCAATATCCCATCAATACGTCGTTTCCCCAGCAAATACCCTTCCATTTCCTCGGCGTAGTGTCCTGACGCGCTCGAGGGCTCCTGGTACATCCAGTCGACGCGCTGGAGCTGTCGAGTACCGCCCGCGTTCTCTTGTAGTCGTTGCAGTTCTTGGATCTGTCGTTCTTCATCCCGTTCGCGCTTAAGTTGGTCGATGCGTTTACGTTCCTCTAAGGCGCGCTTTTCTTCGGCCCAGACGCGCTCTTGGTTCCGGAGAAGAGAGGGGTGCCATGATCTGGTGGTGAAAAGTCAGTAACTCTCCTGAAAGCTGAAGTAGAAAGAGAAAGACATACTTCTTCAAGTTCAGATCACCACCCATTTTGCCGGTTTTGTTGTTGAGATGGTGTTGTTAGAGAGGAAGAGTCGCTGAGCTCGAGGGTTCCAAATCAGGAAAGTCAATCACGGGGTTGCCACATAATGCCTGAGAGGCGAGGCAGTAAGTCAGGCATCAAGGCCACCTCCCATTGCTCAACAAGTACGGTGTCACTCCTCTGACTTCTGGATGAGTTACAACCACCGGAGAGGACCATATCATCACATATCTACTGGACCTATCAAAGAAGAAAATCGTGACTCTGACGAATATGCTTATTTAGCACACATAAGTTTCTCTCATTGGGCGTCGACATTGATGCTTTTCCTGGTATTATCGGCCACTGAACCGCGACTGCACCAACGACATCCAGTACTCAATTCTAACCTCTTCCTCTATTCCGCTAACAAAGCAGCTTAACTCTGACTAGGCCCCTTGATGAGTGCGATGAACTAGCATGTCTAAGCTGCTCCTGGCTCTCCGGCCCCGCAAATACGAGATCTAATCAAACTGTAGCAGAGCTACCAGGTATCTGTGACTTACAGCTCCACCCACACCGCTTCCCGCTGTGGGTGAGCCACACCGTAATTTCCAACCACACCGTAATTGCCAATTTTCTATAGTTTTACTATTCCATACATTTCATTCACCCAACATGCCGAAAACCTCTAATTTTGATGAATGCCGCATGATTGAGGCCTGCGAAGCCGCCCAAGCCAAAGAAAAACCCAATATTGCCTTGATCGCGCGTGAATATGGCGTTCCGCGTCGGACACTACAAAACCGCGTTAGGAAGGGCAGCCAGCCTCGTACGGCCCGGAAGCCAGTTAATAAGGCACTTGATGGGTATCAGGAGGAAGCCCTGATACGCTGGATAGCCTTTATGCGTGATATCAACATGCCAGTGACGCCTAGGATACTAGAAGAATGGGCGAATTGGGCACTTAAGCGCGCTGGTAAGCCTGACCAACTGGTTAGCAAGATGTGGGCATATCGCTTTGAAAGACGGCTTCCAGGTCACCTCAAACTTGGCCCAGTGAAGCAAGAGACAAAGGAATCAAAGCGTATCCAGGCTGAGGATGCAGGGTTGCTGGCACACTGGTATAATCAGCTAGCAAATGTGGTCAAAGATACACCAGCCCGGCTGGTGTATAACTTTGATGAGTGTGGCTTCCAGCCTGGTGAACGTAAACCAAGGAAAGTGATTGGTTCAAAAGGTGCTCCTGATCTTGCTGAATCTGAGAAGGGTGAGAATATCACAGCTATTGAATGCATATCTGCAGATGGCTGGGTAATGGACCCATTCTTTATCTTCAAAGGTGGTGGCATCTTCATGGAATCTTGGTTTAACGAGAGTGAGGCTTTACCACCACATACGGTAATAGCCACTTCACCTAATGGCTGGGTTTCAGATGAACTAACCCTTCAGTGGCTTCAATGTTTTATTGAGGCAACAAATAAGCATACAAAGAGGGGGGAGAAACGGATCCTTATATTTGACGGCCATGGCTCACACCTTACCGTTGAATTCTTGCAAAGATGCGAAGACAATGGCATTATACCTTTTGGATTCCTTCCTCATACAACTCATCTCTGTCAGCCATTGGATGGGAAGCCGTTCCTAAGTTATAAACAACACTTCCGACATATTAATAATGATCTATCTTACTGGGCCGGCGAGCCAGTAGGGAAGTCAGAGTTCCTACGAGTGATCGGTCCGGTACGGGAGAAAGCCTTTAACCAACGAACTATCCGTGGAGCATTCAAAGATCGTGGCATCTGGCCAGTTAATGGAAGTAAGATTGTTGACAATCTTACTATCCAAGCATGGGAACAAATCCCAGATATATACATGCCTGATTTGTCAACACCCTCTCCGCCACCAACAGCTATATCATCATCCAGCGTTGAAATTTCACCTCCAAGGACAATTCAGGACCTTGAGAAGAACCAGGCAAAGTTATCTAAACATGCGGATCTTCTCACACCAAAGTTACAACGGAACCTTCAACGGATATTTGAACATAATCGAATTGCCGCTGAGAACCTTACTATGGCAAATGAAACAATCAGTCAAATCAGGACTGCACAAGCTCCCCTACAGCGCCAACTAACTAAGCGACAAGTTAAGCCACTCAGTCATGATGGCATACTAAAAGTACGCGATGCAAACCGATCAATTGCAGCAAGGAAGGCTAAGGAGGCTGTTGCGGAGGAGAAGAAGTTACAAAGACAGTGGAAGAAGGTGCATGGTAAGAAACCACCACCAGCATCTATACAGGAAAATAAGGTATCAGAAGAATCAGTAAAGGCAGCAGAGGAGAATGGTGAGGTTTTTTTCTTAGATAGCCAGGCAATGCATTGAGAATAGCTTCAAATATAGAAAATTGGTAATTACGGTGTGGTTGGAAATTACGGTGTGGCTCACCCACAGCGGGAAGCGGTGTGGGTGGGCTGGAAGTCACAGATATACTAGTACTGTTCTTGTTCGCCTCGCCAGCGGCCAAAGGAAGCGCCGCTAACACCAATACAAGGTGCGATTTTATTGGCGCTTTTCTCGATGTCAATGAAGGTCCTCGTATTCTCAGACATCTGTTAGCCTTGCTGGGCAATCCTACGCAGCTCATTCCGTCTGAAGCAAAAAATGGCTTCTGCTAAGCTACCTTGGCTTTGAGCCGCGGTGACTTAAAATGCCATGCTCCCCGATTGGAGTCTCACTAGGGACCCTGAAGTCTTTTGCTTTTTTTGTCCTCTCTTCGTTCTTTCGCCTCGGAACTCGGAACTGGGGTTGTTAGATACCAACTCACGCAGAGATGTCATTTGCCAATATCCTTCTCCTGGCTGCGCTGCAGGTGGCTACTATAGCCTCTGCCCAAACCCACAGATTTTTCCCCGGTATGCATGTCGAAAGCATTGGCGAACTTATTCCACGCAGACTATACGACAATGCAAGCGAGTGCACTATCCGTGACACTTGCGGGGAGTGCTTCGGGTTTGGTTACGTCCTCTGCGACAACTCGGGCTGCTTCAACCCAGACGACGGCGAGCAATGCTGCAAAGACGGGTGTATGTTTCTGCAGATACGGTGTAGGATGGATACAGTTGAGTTCCTTGCTGATCGGTCTCGATACAGACATGTGCGTTGGGCGGGATGATTCCTGCTGTCCTAATGTAATGTAGATCCCCCCGCATAGAATGAACCTATCAGAATTAATCGGAACAAATAGGGCCCCGGCGAACCAGGAGAAGATGGGACGATCACTTACCCCAGCAATACAAGTCTTGAAGAAGACGAAGACAAAGAGGAAGAATACACCTCCTGGACGTGCGATACGACCATGACCGGCGAGGAGTGCTGCTCAGGCGGCGGGCCGGATATTCACTGGTGCACTGGGGAGTACCCGTCAGTAACCTGCTACAACTCGACGCGGCAGACCTGCTGCGAGGACGGACATTTCTGCGAGGGGGAGGACTGCTGCGATATCGTGGTATGAGCTGCTCCCTCTCTGAGTTCACCTAGCAAGGTTCTGAATGTAATAGGACTCGACGCCTACGACGCCATGGCTTACTGGAGTCGAGGCTACATCGACCTCGACTTCGGGTCCGAAGTCGAGTTCGAACTCAGCTAACGAGGATTCTGATGATGGAGCGGCGTCTGGCTCGGCCTCGAGTGCGTCGATCACGAGTGACGAGCCAAGTCCGACTCCAACAGATGCGGGGGAGAAACTAGCCATTACAGGGCGAGTTGCAGTGCTTGGTGCTGTAGCAGCGGGGCTGCTCTTACTCTAGGCTACAGTCTCGAGCCTCTAGTGTGAATAGGCCATCTTGGCCAGGAAACAACAGCGTGAAAGGTAGAAGATAGTATGCATGGTATCATTGATGGTACTCGCTATAAATCAAACCAAAACCAAAACCCAGAACCAAACCCAAACCCCAAAGAATGAGCATACCCATAGCTTATAGCCTTAGTCAGACAGCTATTCCTCCGGCTGCACCTGCTCTGCCATGAGCAACATAGGCAGATGTACCGCCTCATAGGAGACCTTCATCCCCTCCTTCAGGCGCTGTGTGTGCTCGGTGATCGACTGGCGGCGGAGGATGAGCTCGCCACCAAAGTCGGAGGTTATAAAGCCAAAACCCTGCGCGTCATTGTACCATTTGACGGTGCCGAATTGGCGATTGGGAGAGGCAGGAGCGGCGGCAGGCATTTTGGGCTGTTCTTTGGCTGCTAATCGTTAATCTTGATCTTTCAAAGAAGTTCTTTTAAAGAAGCCTGGGCTGGAAAGGTGGTGAACGTACCTTGAGCCGGTGTAGAAGAAGAGGAAGATGAGAAAGATGAGGATTTGGTATGCAGCGGGAGCGAAACAGAGGCAGACGTAACCGACATAAGACCTTGCCTGAATATCTGGGCCTGCTCGTGTGCCCCTCTGCCCGTATTTATACTTCTCCCTCAGAATGATATCATCCGGTTCTTCCCGGTCCTCGGCAAAGATTCGGGTTGGGTCTGACGAGGGCGTAACAGAAGCACGGAGACCCCGCGGTTGGCGATCTTTGCAACTGGTGGAGAACAGGCCAGGACATAGCATTGGCTAACACTGACTAAAACTGGCTAACATTGGCAAACATTGGCTGTATTTTCCGACGTGATGTCATGATCGACTGATTTCAATTCAATAGCCATTGTTCGTCGATGAGAGACTGGTGATGGATCGATAAGATCCTCTGTATGTACAACGCCGTCCGCTGTACACTACGCGGACTGCGAAGAAACTGAAAGGTAATGCAAGTGTCTGCTCATACGAAAATGCCCCGGGCTGACAGTATAGTAGGCTTGATATCAGACGGTGTCTGCCGCGAATGAGGCATTCCGACTTATCTGCAAGCGTCTGCAGGGGCGCCAATTCGGCACAATGGACAAATGCGCACTGAATCACAATTCATCAGAAGACCAGAAAAAAGCCTAGACCTCGAGAATAAGATATTACCCAAGCCACTGGGATTAGTTGGTGAGAGGAACCAGTCAGGCTCGACCTCAGGTCCTCGAGGCGAGGCCTGATCCTATTCGCACACCTGGCAGGAACCGAGAAACGACCTCGCTACGAGGCAAAGAAGACCGATTTCCCCGCACCCAGACTTTCATCCACAAACCGTTGTGCCATGGGTTTGGTCTCGCGTGACGAAAATTGCTTCGTGCCGTGTTTTGAATGGTCGACGCGGCCAGCCGCGGCTTCCCGGAGTGGTGGAGGTCGATTTCAAGGAAGTTCTCTTTTCTTCAGTGGTTTTTATGGGTTAGAGGACAAGTCGGTCTGATTTGCTTGCATTGTGCGCTGCTCCATGGACCGAAAATTGAGCACAACTGGTGCTGAGGTCTATTAGGCCATGTCATTCCATTCCATATAATGGCCTCATATGGCTGTTCCTTCTATCGAACTGTAGCTGGAGACGGTTTGCCCAATTCCGTCTTCTTCAAGATATCAAATCGAGATATAAGCCAGCCTGCGGTCCCTTGTCTCGATCCACAGGGGAGAGCCCCTGTCAGCGGCTCTCTAGGACTTCCCTAGGGATCCAGTCAAGCAACGAGTGCGGAGACAAAAAGGGTGACTAAGTCTATCCCGATCAGCTGGCTGCTATATCGGCTGGCTGCTATGGATAGCCAGATCTGCCCATAAGGGGAAAGGGCGACGCTTCCTCACCCGGTCCAAGCTCGGGTAACGAAGTTAGTATGAAGGGATTTCCCTTCTCTTCATCACTACCCAGCGCATCAATGCCTCTACCGGCAGACCCCAATGCTCGTTTGAAATGTGATTTACATCCTGGGTACATCTCGAGCGAGGCCAGTTGCGGTGCTGCGGTGCTGCTTCCGAGCCATCGGCGCAGAAGATACACTCATTCGACATGTTCTTGTAACCCAAAGAAAACCGCGACCCTTCTTAAACATGTTACAGACTTCCAGCAGTCTGATGCCTCGTGCTTCGTGCGACAGATCTACATGACGAGGCAAGATGAGGCGAAGCGCCGGCAGCTAATCAAGCGTGCAGTAGCTTTCGCTCAGCCTTGCGAAGCGTTGGCATGAGGGGCAGGCTCAAGTCAAATGATTACAGCCCTTATTACTTACCCAACTGTCCTCTTACAACGGCAACTTGATAAAATGTCAATAGGAAGTTTTAAAGCGGCCGTTGTTAGCGGCATCAGCGAAGCAACCGCCACTCTCGTCAATTTTAACCTCGACTTTTCGCTCTTCAAGATCGAAGCACCCAAAGAATTCTCCCCGGTGGGGGACGCGCTTTCATCAATCCGTCGAGAATCCGCAGAGAGTGGCGTCGTTCATACCACTGCGCGTAAACTGGGCGCATTGTTCGATCCTCTCCTCCCGGATACGCCGCAGCTGATAAAGGCCTACGGCTCCCGCGCGTCGGAAATCGCCATCAAATCTAAGATTGAGAATCGGAACACAAACTATGGGGTCTTTGAGAGTCAGGTTGGCGTCGATGCAACGAGCATCTGGGCATCGGCGACTTCGGGGCCGGCGGCCATCAAGGTCCATCTTCTGGCTTGCATCCTTGCTCGGATCTGGGAGTCGGGTGAGGCAACCGCTATCTGGGACGAGATTGTGAGTGCACAGAAGCAGATGATTCTGGCTAAGTGCAATGAGGGCGGTAGCGTCGATATGGTTTCGTGGGTGGTGGCCAAGCAACAGATCAGCCGAAAGGAGCTGCGCGACTGGGATGCCAGCGCGCGGGCCTGGTTGTGCGTTGCCGATAAAATCAAGAGTGTTCAGCAGAGTAGGTTCTGGCTTGCTATTGACAAATTCGACCTCAGAGTGATAAATCGCTCCAGCACATACGACAGTGTCATTGAGGTTTGGAAGGACACCCTGGCAGGGATTGAACTGCTGGTCAGCGGCTCGTCGCAGGAGTTGCGGAGCGTCAACGTCCTCCTAGGGCTATCTGCGTGGCATCTCTACCCCGACATGGACGTCCTCACGCTGAAGCAACCCATGGTCCGGCAAGACGATGACCTGGTTTCCGGTATTCTGACCGTCGGGCTCTCGAGGACCAACGCCAATGACGACGCAGGCATTCAATGGTCTCTCCCACTTGCGCACCTTCGATACTACGGGGACCCTGTCCAGCGAACTCGGCTGGCGCGCGTTGAGGGTTCCAGACTGACGCTTGCTCAATTCCGCCAAGTTATCCTTGGCTGCGTTCTAGGCGGCTGGGGAGTCGATCCTCGACAAACAACCTCTGCTTTGAAGTGGATTATTGAGTTGGATGAAGAGGTCAAGGCAGCAATTCTGGAGCATTTCCGGACGACGTCTGCTATTGACCTTCACAGGTCTTGGCTGTCTATTCTTGCCGAGGCAGCGCACGAGCATCTCTACGCGGACGACCTGGATCGCCGGGTGTACTCGAGGCTGCTCAATCTGGGTCGAAGGAAGACCGCACTCATAGGAAAACCGGACCGGACCTTCTTTGCTCTCAGCGAACCCAGAATCTTCGTGCGGTTGCCCCCGGACGTTGAGGGGAGGATACACTGTCTCAGGACTATTGCTCAAACCACCGCTTTTGAACCCGCGGACATAGTGATTCGATATCGCCCAGACCCATCTGCCAGTTTCGAGTACGCAACAGCACTTCCACGACCAAAGCGTTCCCTTGATGATATGGAGGCCGATATTCACTCCATGAGCCATACACGCTGGGTGAGAATGGCCTCTCAGCGCTTTTTGCAAAGGCAGTTTATCGAGAATATTGATGGTCGATATTATTATAACCCAAATAAGGCAGGCAGCCAGATGCTTCCACGGGAAAAGGTCCAGCCACTTGACTGCGAGATTATTAGGAACTTCAAATTGGCAGGGGAAACAGCATTCCAATGGGACTCAGCTGGCGGTGCTGGTAGATCGAATAACTTCAAATTCTGGCTTGGAGACGAAAATGAAGCAGCCCTGTTTTATGCACAGGACACTATATCGCCCCCTGAGTTGACACCTTTTCAGTTATCTCAGCTGGTTCAGCTCTTCAAGACGGCGAAGCCCCAGCCGTCTAGCCTGCTCATTGCTCTTGATAAAGGACTGCAGCAAATGGGGAAGCCATACCTCACCTCTCTTAGGGCTGTGGCAACCATGGTTGATCTCTACAAAATCCTTCCGGGAGCGACCGTGGATATAAAAGTGGTTGAAAACCAATTATCGTCTACCAATTGGGTGCAATCCTTGATTGAATATCGCTCGCAGGACCGTATGCCTGCTGAAAGCATCAGCGACCCTGACGAGTTCTCAGACCTTGGATCATCCGCTGATGAGCATGTTGAAACCGACGAGTTTGCAAATTACAGATCATTTGCCCGGTCACGACATGACCCGTTTGCAGGCGCCGACAAGGTCAAGATCTCTGAGCAGGAGGGTGAATTTGAGGCCCAGCTGAGCATGACTGATCTCGCCAATACTTCCGGTGACATGGACGACGATTTAGCTGAGGCTCCAGATGAATCCGACATACACGTCGTTGATATGAGGCATATCGGGCTTCAAGTTGGGTCTCTTTTAATTCCTTTCACCATGACGCGTGAGGAGGCATTCGCATGTATAATTCTCTTCGAGTCGGGACAGTACGACATTTCGCCAGGCAAGCTGACTTCCGTTATGGCAATCTCTAGCAATGATTCTCTATTCATTGCTGCACCTATGTTGTGTAGTCCTGCCGAGGAGCCCCCTATGCATGAGATCCACCATGTCACCGGAAACATCGGACGTGGCGGAATGGCACTGCTAATCCCACCGGCCGCACAACGGATTCGAGAAAGCACTGTCGACACATGGAATTTGTGTAATCATGACTCGTGGGATGGAGAGTACGTGGACTACTTCGACAATACCTCATTGCATCTCTCCTATACCGGCTACAACATCCCCCTTGACGTCGGGACGCGCGGGGCGCAAGACTGGGAAATATACATGCTGGAGTCTGTTGTGAGTGTGCACGAACGGGGTGAATGGGTGGCAGACCTAGACATCCTTGAGGCATTGCAGAGCTCTCTTCTTTTTCGAATACCTGACGGCCATGAGCAGTCATCCCTAGGTGAGAAGCACGTCTGTAAACATAACCACGACCGGAAGGAGCGTAAGAGCTCATCCGGCCCAAATCGACTGGTCGCGCTCCAGAACTGGGCCGAGTATCTAGCAAGACCGGAGCTGCCATCGATAGTGGTAGCAAGTTCGAATTGGCAGGCACAACTTGCGGCAACGGCGATTACTATTGCGCAGGGTGGTGTTGCTTACGTTGTTAAGGAGGGTGTGTGTTGTGAATGTGTTTATGAGGCTGTTCAAAAGGCAAAGGATCCGTCGTCTGTCGTTTGCATCGCATAGCGCCCACTTCCGTCCCACGCCACTTGATCTTGGGTATTGTGAATGTAATATGAATGTTTCGCGTGCCGAGCTTGAGGATTACTTGTCTTGATTCGTTGTAGCATTCACATCTATACCTGTCTGGACCCAGTCAACCAACGTTACTATCTGCCCTACCAGATGTAGATGGTCCATATACATACCATTACGCTAAATCAACATCCACAGCAATGCCAGCCTAAAGAACCGTCGAAAGCATGGCATATATTCGCACTACAGTTAAGCCCGCAGCTCCAGACTCTCCACCTCTAGACTCCTATCACCCGTTCTCTTCCTGCATTTATACTCGGGGTGTACTTAAGGTGGCCAAATCATAGAGTCTCAACCAAAGCATAAAGACGAGGGCCAGGTAAAACCGGTGAGTAACCATTCTTCCCTTTTAGGGCTGCTTTCGTTGTATGTATTCCGTCTTCGCACATGGGTTCTTGCGTACAAATTGTTGAAAGGGTTATTCACGGAGGCTGAAGAATATGGCTTCGTTAGACACGGCCTAAGACCGGATACCCCTACCCTGCTTATTAGAGGGGATGAGCGTTGCTTTGCTTGGCCTATTTATTTCCATTTCCAGAAAGGATAAATGATAAGCCCTGGGTCATTAATCAGAACCCTTCAATGACCACTCGGAGAAGGAGAGAACCCTTCCATGTCCGCTTCAGCTCTGGTCCGCAATAGTTGCCCTATCTTTTCGGGTTGTCGAATTCTATGCCTCGGTGCAGTGACGTCCGCACTCCTGCAGCGAAGATAGACACAGGAAACGGAGACTCCAGTATACAAATAAGAAAGGCACGTTTCTGTGCGGGCAGAGTGATATCCTACTTGAGCAATAGCTGGTTCCGCATCTGCTCCTTGGTATCAGGTAAGTATTTACTAAGTAGTAAGTAGTGCGGGCCGTGGTCGGCCAACTGGTTGGCTTGTGCTTACTGCAAAATACTGAATTTGTGGGGTACACCTGCGACTGGCTTGCTTTCGACAGTCTAGATGGAGGGCAGCCAATGTCTGGCTAGACATGAAGGTAAAAGAGGACTCGTTCGTAGCATGCAGATTGCGGGTCAAGATGACGTGGCTTGACAAAGTGTCCCATCCATCCTGAATGGGACCGTCCTACCCAGCATTGGGACTGTCCTCACAAGTGCACAGTCATCCAAGAATGTATTTTTGGCCTTCTTCTTACTCCCCTTCAATGTGCCCTGCGGTGGTTGGCTATCCACATGGCGCTTTGCGGAGAAACCAATTACTCCATAGTCTACGTGCAGCATACTTTCTGCCTTAGGTCCAGATCTTCTACACCTTCTATACGGGGTGATAACCTCGGTAGGTACTTGCAACTAGAGAGGGACTACTCAAAAAGCACAGTAGCGTGACCTTGGAAGCCCTAAGTGTAACGGGCGTAGGCAGTATTATTTTCAACTGGCTGTCCTGTATAAACGAGTATCACAAGCTTAGAGAAAGAAACAAAAGATAGAAGCGCAGATATCTCTCCTCCCTTTATCAACCTTTCTGACTTCCCGGACCTGTATGCCGACGGATCCCTTTTCCAAAGTTATGAGGACGGATCTCCTTTCCTAAGCTTCGAGGCCGCAATTTCCGGAGCTGTACACTGATGTTGCAGAAACCTTATTTAGAACTGGGTTGAGGGCATGGCCGACAACCCAAAATCCAGGCCATAGCCTGTGACACTAAGTTCCTGGCTGGCCGAAGAGAGAGCGCAAGGGTATGAGCATACGGCCAAATCTTGAGCAAATAAACTCTAGTAATGTCAACATAATATTGTATTTAACAAAGGTGTTATTCCATGGCTCTTCTGATCCGAACTTCCCTCCTTACAGTCCATCGAGGACCGCAGCTGCGAGTGCTCTCAAGTTCAGCTACGCTGCCTCCAACGTTTTCTCGTCACATCTTACGGGTTTACTAAGTCTTGTTGCAGTAGTACTTGAGCCTTAACTGCAGTGTCATATAGAAAAGGCCAAAATAAGAGAAAAAAAAGGAGCACCAATTGAATGCCGCGGGTTGAAAGCGCGAGGCGAGAAATTTGAATGGTGATAACAGAGAAATGGACGAGTGGATGTCGAGGAGGCCATGAGCGACTTAATGTCTGTGTTGAGACAAAAAGAATTGCAACCACTCTGACCTGATACTTTGTTTCTTATGTAGAAAGCTGAAAGTTTTTAGGGTTATGGTTCCCAGGGTTGTCGGGTGTATGCGATAGATTACTCTCAATCCCCCTTTGGTAAATCATAATTAATTAGTCAAACAGACATTATGACAGTTTGATACCAGCTTAGTACTACAAGATTAGAACAGGAGTAGAAGCTCCCGGCAAGTCCTGCTTTGGGCTCCCTGTGCGGCTTATGTTCAGCCCAGTCCTGGTTACCTGTATAGGACAAAAGCACCCCCGATCTGCCTCCTTTGTACCGAAAAGGAAATTCTTGCGGGATAGTGGCTTGACGGCTGTTGAATTCATCCGAATTACCTGATGGGGCCGATATTTAGCGTGATTTAATTATTGGCTAGGGATAAATGGACACCTATTGGCTCCGCTCTCAATCGGTTATTTATACAGGCCATGGCCTGCAGCATGTTCTCATCAGCTTAAGACAGGACCGTCAGAATGTTCATGAGATTCGCAAGCAAGTGCGCGTTTCCAGCGAAAGAGAGTGAGGGCTAACAAGGTGGCAGGCCCCAATGAACGCCGGACCATCAGCCGTGAGGATCTCGGCTTCTACAACGCCCTAGTCATCGCAGGGGTCTACGAGGTCACCGACAAAGAGATCGACGTGAAGGCAGCCACGTCCTACATTACTCCTCTGAAACGTTGTATCCAGAAGTATCCATTTCTGGGCGTCGTCGTCAGAGACAAGCACACTGAGAAGCCATTCTACGAGAAAGTATCGAACATAGACGTCAACAACCACATCTCAGTCATCCATAATGAAGATATCAACACTCAAACAGAAATCAAATCCATAGAGGAGTTCCTCCTCCCAATTCTTGACCGGCCCTGGCCAGCCGATATACCGCCCTGGCGCATTGTCGTCCTCCCTCTCCCTCCACACGACGAGCAAACGACGCGCGTCTTCATAGCCTTTTCATTCTCGCATACCCTGGGCGATGGATTGGTAGGACACGCCTTCCACCAGACCTTTCTCCACGCGTTGCAAGAGCGCATTGTGGAGGAAGACAGCGCCTCTCTGATTACCCCGTCAACCCAACAGCTCCCGCCACCCTTCGACACCCCCTCGAGACTCCCGATCTCATGGAAGTTTCTCCTAAGCCCGCTTCTAGCAGTCTATCTACCAAAATGTCTATCCGCACTGCTCGGTCTTCGCGCAGCGGTTACCACCATCGATGCAGGAACTTGGACCGGCTCGCCCATGTTCTTTGACCCGTCAACGCCCAACGGTAGCCGGATCCGTCTGCTTGAGATTGAGTCGTCGCTTGTTCAAACGGCGTTGAGGGCCTCAAGGGCACATGGATCGAAACTGACGGGCCTGATACACCAGATGATCGTTATGGCTTTAAGCAGAGTCCTCCCAGATGAGAAGGTCACGAGTTATGTCTCGGGAACGGCGGTCGATTTACGGAGGTCTGTGGGTATTCCGCGCTGCGCTTGGGGTCTTTATGTATCTGGACACAACCAGACCCATCCACGCCCGTCTGACCTGCCAGAGAAAGGGTCTCCGTCTACATTCAGCGATGAATTCTGGTTGTCCGCCAGATCCATCACCGAGGACCTCGCCCTCTGCGCGACCCGTCTCCAGGACCAGGCAATTGGACTGCTCCGATATGCGCCGAGCATCAGGAACTGGACGGCCGGAAAGGTAGGGCAACAGAGGGACTGTTCGTATGAAGTGAGCAATTTGCTTGCATTCGACAGTGCTGCTCAAGAAGGGGACAAATGCAAAATCACCAAGATGATCTTTGCAACTCCGGCGAATGTGGTCAGTGGCCCGCTGGTGTTTAATATTATCAGTGTCAAGGACGGGAACTTGGTCATCGCGGTCAATTGGCAGGTTGGAGCTCTGGGTGTGCCTCACGAAGAGGAGGACGATTTTGTTAACGCAGTCTGTGTATCTATTAGAGCGGATTTTGAGGGTTTGAGCGTGCAATATTGAGACGTGTGCCCGTGAGACTCCCCGTGGGATGCGGAGTTTAGGGCTGTTGAGCAGGGTGACTGGCCTTCCATGGTCAAAACCCCGTCGCTATCTGGTTCTGGAGCCAGCACCCACTAGTAAATGTCTTCCAGTAATGCACTATTAACCCAATGTATAGCACATTTTGCCTTCTGAACCGTCCTCCTTGCCGGCCTGCTGGTATTTATCAAGCTAACTCCGGATGCGGCGGGAATAGTCCTCTACCGTGGGCAGTGTCTTTTGAACCCAGCGACGGCCTACCAAAATCACGCAACCAAGGTGGAACGCTCTTCGCACAAGGACAGCCAAACTGTGGGCAGCTTGAACTCCTACGGTGGGAAAAGGAGAACAAAGAGCTGTATGCTCAGATGGAAGATGTCCTTCGAGCTGCTTTTGAAGATCCTGAGGTTCAATCTGAATAAGCAATCTGTTTTACCCAAGTGAAAGAAGATTTTTTTTGGAATTTGCTGGACTCCGCAGTTACAGGCGAGGACAGTAGTGCTTTGTCAGGGCGCGTGATTCCTCCGCATCTATGGTGGCCCTAACATGCTATTGCGAGTATCGACAGTCGGTGGAAGCACGTGAGGCTGTGTTGTTGTCGGGGCATACTGCCCTCCAGTACCGCCTGCCCCTGGGGTTCGACCTCAATTAGTCATCATCTAGTAAGCTATTGTTTAGATAGGCTGGCCATTCGGGCCACCCAATAAGAGAACAATCCATCTCTTCCCACAGTTGTGGCGAAATCCTAGGATTGCGACTAGACACTTGACATGTACTGACCGCCCGTTGATATTTTGCCGCGACATGGTCGGAGTGGAGTAATCAGCTCAATGGCTCGCGGCAATGCAGGAAGAGATCAATACATTGAAGAAAAAGTGCTGTTGGGACCTAATTCAGAAATCTGACATGCCTGCCGGCACACGTCCTATACCAGGAAGATAGGATTACAAGAAGAAGCTCAACCCAGATAACTCTATCCGTTACAAAGCCCGATGGGTAATCAGAGGCAATCTTCTTGATAAATCAGCTTATAATGGAGCAACATATGCCCCCGTTGTTGATCCTACTACTTCTCGCATCTTATTCGCCATCAGCGCCCAAAAAGGCTGGCATATTATCCAGGCCGATGCAGTTCTAGCATTTCTGAATGCAAAGCTAAAAGGCCGTCCGATATATATGCATTAACCACTAGGATCTGCCGAAGGGGAACCAGGAACTTTGGTATGTTCACTCCGACAATCTCTGTATGGCCTAACTCCGTCTGCTCGCCTATGGTATGATGATTTACGAGCCTATCTTGAATCCATCAGATTTAAGGCTTCATATATTGCTATATCAGAAGCCTCACGCGAAGCCTACTGGATACATAAAATTATAAAGGATCTTCGACTATTTGATGATCCGCATGCACCCGGTATTCCACTACATATGGACAATAAAGGCGCCACCGATCTCACTACCTCCGACATGACAACCAAGAGATCAAAGCATATTAATATCCAATATCACTATACTCGTGATATGGCTGATCAAGGCATTGTACAGATTAAGCAGATCCCTACAGCCGAAATGGCTGCAGATGGCTGTACAAAGCATTTAGGATCCGAAGCCCATACCTGCTTCATCCGTCTATTAGGCCTCCGCCATCAAGATTGATATATCATGTATTTAGACGTACACGATGCCTATCTCGCTCGAGGGGGGGTGTCGGGGCATACTGTCCTATGGCACCGCCTGCCCCTAGTGGTCGAGTTCGCTTAGTCATCATTTAGTAAGCTAGATATTCATAGGCGGCCACGTCGGCCATCCAATACAGGTTGCAGCTCGGTTAGACCTGATTTTTGGTCGCGCGATACGAAATTGATTATATAAGCGGCTTGGCAGTCATGTGACTGTCACGCGACCATAAACATGTCGGTGATAAGTTTCAAGTCGCCTCACCCCTTTCAAACCACTTACAAATTGGTTTGTAATGGCAGCTCTCCAGAAAAACATAAGTTTCTTCTGTTATAATTGATCATAAAGCATTACTGTGTTTATTAAAATCTTTATAGTCGTTTTTTATCGCTTTTTGAATGCTAATGTGGTGGTTTAGAAGTGGTACCTTAGGTACCAAAGCAAGGTCGCCGACGGCAATCTCGAGCTCCCCGAGTATGATTTGGTAAGTATTGTGTTATTGAAGTCAACCGGTCAATAACTGCTTATATATTGTTTAGAATGAGAATGGCTGCATTATCCTATACTATGGAGAAGTCTTCTGCCGTGTACCTGACTGCGCCAAGGCCACTGTAAGTAATCTTCGATGAGACTTTTACTGGTTACTAACTGCTTAAAAACTACTTAGCACAAGTTCAGCTCAACCAGCAATCTCCATACGCATATCAAAAGCCACGGGGCGGGATTCAAGATAGAGGAAGGCAATACTGGAGGCCGGATCGCGCAGAAGATAATAGACCATGGTGTTCGTAAGTCTATTGCTGTCGCCTTAACAACTGGTTTCCTAGCCTTTAATAACTGGTTTAGAGTGGTACAAGTCGCTTTTTTCCGGCACTGAGCGTGTCACTACCACGCCTTCTTCAGGAACTCCCTCTTCCCATGCAGCTTCCATGGTGGACAGTCTCCCTATCCTCCCAAAGAAGAAAGACGGGACTGTAAGTTTTTATATAATTAATTAGTAGGTGGTTAAGCATTCTAACTCCTGTACCAGGTGCATATTACTAACATGTACTTGGAGGTAGTGTATTTAGGCAAGCCTGTTCTATGCAGATCTTGTGCCACGCGCAATGCCTGCTGCAAAGATATTAACAAATGTGAATACTTTGTTCTTTTTGACTGTGGTGACCTCCGTCCGGATGCTGCAGTTAGCCAGGGCGATAATGAGGCCAATGAAGCAGTGGCTTAATAACCATATCCTAATCACTTGCATCAGAATTCTAGCAAAAGTGAAGTCCATAGTAAAGTTAATTGAGTGCAAAGCTAGTTTCTAACTATCTCCTAACTGGTTCCTAATTGTTTAGCTGTAAATTGAAGAATACTTTTTATGTGCTGGTCGAGAAACCCAAGCAGTTATTAGCTGGTTGGCAACTAGTTTACGAAAGTTTGGAGTTACAATTATATATAATAAGCATTGTGAAAGGTTAACCAACCATTAAGAAGTTATTATCTAGTTACAGAGTACATAAAAAGGTAATGATGCTATATCTCGGATGCGGAAAGATATATATCAAAGACTAAGTTAACTCAAGCATTCGCTAACTGGTTATCAACTGCTTCAAAACCACTTGCCTGTGACTCCTGTATCCTTGCTCTCCTCTCTATAAGATCAAGCTCCAGCTGCTCATTCTGAAGTTGTTGTAATTGAATTGCCTCTTCCTGCTGCTTTATATCTGCTTCTTGCTTTCTGATATCTGCTTCTTACTTTCTGATATCTGCTTCCAGCTTCCTGAGCTCCAATTCCTGACATTGTTGTTCTAAAGTTAAAGTATTTTCAGAGGCAGTACGTCGAAGATTCCGTGATGATCGAACTGAGCTAAATACTTTGTAAGTGTTTGTAAATTCCTTGAATACCAGTTTGTTGCCTTACCCAGTATCACTATACTGCATTGGAGATTGCGAACGAGAAGCTGAAGAATTTCTAGGTTGTAATAGAGCTGATTGACTCTCCGAAGTACTTGATGGGGTAGACCGCCGGCGCTTGCGGCTCCCTTAACAACCGGTTAGCGACTGATTGACAAGTAGTTTAAATACATACTATCGCGGCTCATGTGACGAAGATAATTCGCTTCCATATTTGACGTCCGATATGAATGGTGAATATTAAACTGGATGAAGTTCTGATATTGGAGAATGTCTGACTTGTCTAATTTGGCGGAACTGATATTGTCAGGTCCATTAAATATTTGTCAAGTAATTAGCAAGTACTTACTTTCTGATACCCTCCACTAACATTAAATATTTGCCAGTGGCATTTGACTTTTGATGAGACTGCTCAACAGCATTTGTATGACTGCGCAATCTACTAAAATAATAAGGCTGGATCTTGGAGCATGCCTTATTTAGCCCTGCTTTGATTATAGAGCTCTTTTTCTGTACTGCCCAGTCCTGCACTGACTTAGCTTCATGCTCTATAGAATAGTTAGCAAGCAGTCATCAAGCAGTTATCAAATAGTTATAATAATACTTATCAGCTGCTCAAGCAATTTGTCATATTCAGCCTCAGAGTTACAGTCCAATAAGCTCATCATCCGGCTCCAAAGAGGTGTTCCATGACCTCGTGTCCCAATAGCCTTTAATATCAAGCACTGGAAGTGGACTCGGCAGAAGACAATCAAATGTTCAAGCTGCCATGTTATATCTCGGTGTTGGGGGTCAATTTCAGAGAGGTATTGACCAAGGCCTTAGCAAGTAGTTAGCAAACCCTTTGAAACCAATTGAATGCACTTACCGGTGTACTGTTTGCTATCCATATCCACAATAATACCATATATTCTGGAACTATGAATAGGATCAAAATGTACAGGTTGGTGGGTAATCTTCTGGATAAGGGTAAAGACTTGTTTAAAAAGGAGGTAGTAACCCTGTGTAGAGTCTTCACTGGTAAAGATACGCAGTAAAGTAATAACTAGTAACAAAGGAGTTAGCAACAGATTCCGGAGTACTTGTAAAATACTCACTTTTGCACTGGTCAGGCAAGAATGTTGCAAAAAGCACCTCATTTATATCTTTGGACCGAATTTGCTTATAAGACATATCTACTTTAAATAAGGATAGTTGAGCTAGAAGCTGGATTTGCTCCTTATAAGTACATATAACTATAGTGCCTTCTGAGTCATGATATGTCTCTTGAATGTAATCCTATATATAATATGAGTATTTGGCAACCGGCTTACAAGCAGTTAACAACTACTTACCTTAATATGTTGATTAGACTGCTGAAGAAATATAACCCTATCAATATCCTGACCATTAGGATAGGCTAATAGGCGTTGCTTTTGCAGAATTGCAGATATACAATCCTTGTTGCAAAAGCTCATATAAATCTCAGCAAGAGTTGAAGCATTATACTGCTCACAAAATGCTTCAAGCTGAGGGCTCTGAAGAAATTATGCTAAGATTGAAATCAGTTATTAGCAACTTTACAAATGCTTTATAAGTACTTGCCTGTAGTCAAGCTTGGATCCTGTATTTGTTCAATGATCTGCTTGATTCCTTGCAGAATTTGTTCTGGAGGCTTAGTAGGAGGAGGTGGAGGATGCTTGTGTATACCATGGGATATAAATAGTATATATGGACATTCATTGATGTCCACAGGTACTAATGCATTAAACATAACATCGCATTGTATATGTTCTAATCGACCTGGACCTTGTGGGTGATCTCGTTCTAAAGCAGTTGGGAAGTGGTTAAAAAGCAGCTAGCAACCGGCTCCCAAGCACTTACCACAGAATACTCGTCGGGATGCTAATGGTTCAATCACTCCACAATCTTCAGTTTCTTGTAAGGTCTCTTTATTAAAGAGTTCCTCAAGAAACTCCAAGTCTATAACTGCATGGCCTTTTACTGTTCCTTGATAGTGTTTGTTCAACAGCCCATATGTTTCATTCACACACCTAATATAGGGTGTGTTTTGACCAAGAACATCCTAAAGCACTTGTCAACCAGTTCCTAATTGCTTGTCTTGAATTTACCAAACTCACTGTACTTATATATCTCTTAAAAGCTGGTTTGCATGTAGGAAGCTGATCAAGGCAGGCATGGCCCTGCTTAAAGAATTTAACCTTTGATCAGTAAAGACTAAGGTAGTTAGCAACTACCTGCCAAGTAGTTAATAATTATTACCTATACGCATTCCGCTTGGCAACATTGAGCTCTGAAATCTGCACCGCACTCTGCGACTTCTGGATCTCCTGCCAAAGAGTCTCATTGACTGATATATGATGGCAAGTTCAAAGAGAAGGTTTTAGGTATTTACATGCATAAATACCTGAGTACTTCCAGGACCATTTTTTTGCATGGCATAGTAAAAAAGGACTGTATACAGGACATTTCTGTCCCTGGGTTTGTCTTCTTGCATATTGTATCTAAGCACTTAGTAAATGTTTATCAACCACTTTTAGAGACTAACCTCATGCACTAGTTGCTCCATTTCAGCCTGT
>VCRL01000200.1:0-51324 GCA_013306195.1 Aspergillus latus
GACGACATTGAAACAGGCGCGGGTGAGCGATCCGAAACCTATCCTAAAATATGAACCCCGAGAACGGGCCGACTGGGGACCGGCAGCATCGTACCTCAGACGGAGAAGTTTCCGCGCCAGGGAGCGAAGGAGGAGAGGGAGAAAAGGAAGTCTATTTATAAGCGTTAGCGCTTTGCTGCCGAGAGTCTTCCGACAGCCCTCCGCCAGATGCTTTGACAAGACCACTTACCAAACGTCGTTGCTCGGCCAGCCGAGTACGTTTGGCCTTTTGGGAGGCCAGCGCGGCGCCAACAACCCTTCTCTTTGCCATGACCCTGAAACATGATTAGAAATTGCCACTAAAGACGACCGCCATCGGACCCCAGGAGGCACCGAAGCGTCGACTTACAAAGAATGAGATCAGCGATCGGGAGATATATGATGTTTGCAATCTGATGAAGAACCTACGGGGCCTACAGGATTAAAATAACCGACGGCGCATCGATACTAAGCCGAAGACGGAAACGCCTTCATTGAAGCCTTATTTGAGGACCTTTTCAAGCCTGAAACCCCATTGTTCTTCTATTGTCGAAACGCCGTCAATCAATGTGTTACTCAAAGCGGCTAGCGCGAACCGAGACGGTTCGCTGGAATTGAGGGAGGATAGTTGTCACGACGGACACCTGACCCCTCAGGCATCAATCCCGACGTAGGAAGATATCGGACTTGTCGGGCGAACGGCCCGACAGGGCAGCTAACCGACAGAGGCCCGACGGCGGACTGCCATACGTATATAGATGCACCCAAGACCGTTAGCTGCCTAGCTCTCCAAGCGATTCGTTCTGCTTTGTCCTACCTATTACCTTGTAATCTCCTAACGAACAAGGCCTGCTCTATTGTCTTGACTAGGCACCTTGCCGGTGGCTGCCCCAGATGCTCCGATAGCTGTTTACATAACGTTACTCTGAGCGTCTGACATCTTCATCCGTCGATTCGTTCGATATCTGATTGTCAGTAGACAATGGTGTTTCCGGCTCGTATGTACGATGCCTTGTCGTCATTTGAAACGGTACGTCGTTTGATTTGGTGCCTCGTGAGGCTTTTGGCGGCATCCTAGCGAAAGGTGCCTTGTGATCCTGATTTAGGGGCGTGTTCCCCAAAACTGTTGCTTCCCCCCCTTGTATAGGTCCGGGGAGCCAAAAATTGGTATAGCACGTTGCTCAGAGCGTCGAGAATTGATTCTGCGTATTTATATTTAGCAAACAAATCTTATTCCTTCAGCATAGAGGGCACATAACCTGTGGGAAGAGATGGATGGTTGTCCTATTGGGTGGCCGGTGGCCAGCCTATCTAAACAACTAGCTTACTAAATGATGACTAATCGAGGTCGAACCCCAGGGGCAGGCGGTACCGGAGGGCAGTATGCCCCGACAGGGTCGGATAGTCACGTGCAAACAGATCGTACTTTCGCTGTGGGCCTCCTTAGGAAGGTGTAAGCTGTTGCCTGAACACATATTTCACCATTTCCTACGCACCAAGAAAAACTCTCCTACACTGTCGTCGTGTAGTGCTGGCGGAAATACCAGTCTTTTGCAAAAACTCTTCCAACTTTCCTTATCTACATTGTCTTTGTTGCTTGCAATTTTTTAACGCCGCGGGATGTCCGATTCCACAAGAGAGTGCTGTGGGATCGATTGCGATAATGAAGCTGGGTCCTTACAATGCCCAACATGTCTGAAGCTGGACATCAAAGGCAGTTACTTCTGCTCCCAAGACTGCTTCAAGAAGAATTGGGTAGGTCGCATTCGCGCCGACTCTGATCGCTGAACACCGAAGTTTGATTGTGTCCAGGCCACCCACAAGGCGTCGATGCACAAACCACGAAATGGTAACTACCCCTTTCGGGTGGAAGGTAGCGGTGACTTAGCCAGTGGTTTACTGATCACGATACAGATCGAGGACTGTTCAACCCTTTTCCGACTTACCAATTTACTGGCTCTGTCAGACCCGTCTACCCACTCTCGCCGCGACGGCTTGTCCCCAAAACAATCACGCATCCCGATTGGGCCGAGACTGGCATTCCAGTGCGGGAAATGCGCTTAAGCAGGTCAAAATGGGACCTCTTGGATGCAAAGGGCCAGCAGGCTATGCGCAAGGTGTGCCGGCTGGCGAGAGAAGTCCTCGACATAACGGCTGCAGCAGTGAAGCCCGGCGTTACTACAGACTACTTGGACGCGACCTGCCATAACGCTTGCATTGAGCGAGGGGTGAGTCAAGGTCACTATAGGCAAACTTTGTAAGGAGGTGTACTGAAACAGGAAGAAGTCATATCCTTCTCCACTCAACTACAACCACTTTCCCAAGTCAATATGCACATCGGTAAATGAGGTAGTATGCCACGGCATTCCGGACCAGCGGGTCCTGCTCGATGGCGATATTCTTAACCTCGATGTTTCTCTGTACCACGGCGGATACCATGCCGATTTGAACGAGACCTACTACGTCGGGGATAAGGCCAAAGCGGATCCGGACGCGGTCAAACTCATTGAAACGACGCGACAAGCCTTGGACATGGCGATTGAGATCGTCAAGCCAGGTGTGCCGATTCGAGAGTTTGGCAAGATTATCGAAAAGCACGCAGCCTCAAGGGGCCTTGCCGTCATCAAGACGTGGGGCGGCCACGGTATCAACTCGGAATTCCATCCTCCTCCTTGGATCCCGCACTATGCAAAGAACAAGGCTGTGGGAACATGTAAACCCGGGATGACCTTCACAATCGAGCCTATTCTCACTCTGGGCGCTAACCGAGAGAAGTACTGGCCGGATGATTGGACGAATGTCACGGTGGATGGCAAGCGGACGGCACAGTTCGGTGAGTACACCTTTCCAGCAGGCTGCTCCAGGCTTCTATACTAACATGAATATCGATAGAGCATACTCTGCTTGTCACAGAAACAGGCGTCGAAGTCTTGACGGCCAGACTGGAGAACTCTCCGGGAGGCCCAATCCCCATACCGGAGGTTGTAAATGGAATTGCTGACGGAGTTGCAAACGGAGATGCGAACGGAGCTGCTATTAACAAAAGCTGAAGAATGAGCGGCTCTGAGTAGATTAGCCGGTCACAGAGGGGATACCCAGGTGATAAGGATTTCCATTGTCTGCAGATTCGACGCTCATGCTTCTCTACCTGAACCACATAATTGTCCAAGGACCTTATTTAACTCCCCATTCACTACCCAGTCCTAGCAACAAACATGCAATAGACAAGTTTCAAGTTATTTGGGGCGCGGTTGGCGGTGCAAAATGGGCTCTCTCGAGCTTTGATTTCCTTAAAGATTTCAAACCCGGTGTATCAGCTCTGGTACGGCACACCTCAGGCTCCAACACTACCAGATGTAATCGTCGAGCATTTTCTTCGCGTCTTATCCTACTTCTTGTATGCAATGAAAACCGCTCTGCCAAACTGCCAAAGGGTTAAGAGACACCTAGCCCGCGATGAAAGAGCATCTATTAATCTGGCTACTAGCTCTGCACGACGCGGATATCCACAATTATGCCTTCTCCCTTGCCTCGATCGCCTTG
Source organism: Aspergillus latus (assembly GCA_013306195.1). Classification (NCBI taxonomy): domain Eukaryota; kingdom Fungi; phylum Ascomycota; class Eurotiomycetes; order Eurotiales; family Aspergillaceae; genus Aspergillus; species Aspergillus latus. The sequence continues at coordinate 3,562 of VCRL01000200.1, forward strand.
TGCTTACCCTTGTTTTTGTGAAAGTACTCCTGGACCTTGGCTCTCGCGACTTGCACTGCCATAGCATCCTCCACGGTGCTTGGTACATTAACTTCCCGATCCAGACCTCCGTAAACCCCATTCTCTACCAACTCCCTAAGCACACGCCGTAAAGACTTGCCGGACCTCGTTTTCGGTATCATGCCTTTGCCCTGTACTATACCTCCCAAGGACGCAAATGCCCCAACCCGGCTCCTGACGAGCGACTGCACCTCTCGCGCGACGGTTTCTGCTGGTATGGCAGAGTCTGGATGATCTGGCATGGAGAGGGAGATGAATGCAAACGGGCGCTGGCCTTTTGAGCTCATCTGGAATAGCCACTACACATGCTTCTACGACCTGAGGGTGGGAGGCGATGGCTTCCTCAATGGCTCCTATGAGTTGTGAGAATCAGTTATCGAAACCAGTGTCCAATGAGGACAGAACTGACCACTGGACAGTCGATACGCGCTGACGTTCAGCACATCATCATTCCGACTCATCACATGAATATAGCCTTCGTGATCAACCCATCCTGCGTCACCAGTATCCATGAATCTGGACTGAAATCTCTTCAAATAGCTTTCGTAAAACCGCTCCTTATCCAGCCATAGCGTGTTGAACGCCGTCAGCCCAAGAGGAAGGCCCAGTACAATATTACCCATCGACCCGGCTGGTAACTCTTCCCCATGGTCGTCCACGACCCGGATATCAAACCCTGGCATGGGCTTTCCAGCACTTCCTGGCTTAATTGGCGGGATGGCTTTGCTTGTCGCAATCTCACTTCTCAAGCCGATGTGAGGCGCAATCGCTCGGCTAGTGATTGGGGCCCCTGCCTCAGTCGACCACCAGTTATCGACGACATGCGCTCTATTATTCCGCCGTACTTGTCCATCATCTCCTGGTACATGGAGACTAGGGTCGGCTCGGACCGCTCGCCTGCCAGAAACAAAGCACGCAATGATCGCAAACCGCCACGCTCTCCAACCTCCGACAGCTTTGCATTACCGGGGTCGGATTGCTTGATGGCCCACAGCGCCGTGGGTGTGGTGAACATAGTATTCACCTTGTACTCCTCCACAATCCTCCAGAAAGCCGACGTGTCAGGTGTCCCTACGGGCTTGCCTTCGTACAAGATAGTGGCCGCCCCCACGAGCAGTGGCGCGTACAGGATATAGGAGTGACCGACCACCCATCCGATATCTGACGCCGCAAACAACACGTCGCCGGGGCCGTGGATCTTAAAGATATACTCGATTGTGAATCGAAGGCCAACGGCGTGGCCACCAGAATTGCGCACTACCCCCTTCGGCGCACCCGTTGTCCCGGATGTGTGCATTATATAAATCAGCTGATTGCTTTGCATCGGCACACAGTCGGCTTTGACGGCTCCTGCCCGAGCCCTGGCCATAAGCTCCTGCCACGACGATTGTTTGGCTGCAGTTGTTTTGCAGCGGAGGACGACTTGTTGTAGCCAGCGCCATATTCTCCTCCACCAACTCGAACCGCACTCCTTGATGTTCCAACGAAGTTGGTCGCGCTGCCAAACGGTTGTGTGCAAAGGCTAGTGACAAGAAAGCCCTATTGCTTCTCCGACCAGGACTTGGTACGCAATAGGCGGCCTGTTCCCCACTATGCCACACGACGCAGTGAGAAGCACGTCTGGCTTGCAGGCCTCGATTCGCTGAGCCAGGGCGTTTGGCGCAAACGCTCCGAAAACGACTGAGTGAATAGCCCCCAGCCGGTTGACGGCAAGCATTCCAACCAAGGCCGCTGGAATCATTGGCATGTATAACATAACCACATCAGCCTTCTGGACCCCAGCCTCTCTCAGCACCCCGGCCAGCGTCTCGACCTCGCTGAGGAGAGTGTTGTACGTGATTGTCTCCTTCGGATCCGTCACGGGGCAGTCGTAGAAGATTGCAGGGTCGTGTCCATGCCCGCAGCGACGTGCCTGTCGACGCAATTGTAGCAGGTTGATATTTCGCCGCCGGGGAACCATTCCCACGTCGGGTGCGAGGTGCCATCTTGCAACCTCTTCTGGCCTTCCTGGAGCGCGGCGGTAGGTTTCCTGTGCCAGTAGAGGCGCTCGGCTTGACGTGACCAGAACTGCTCCGGGTCTTGCAGACTCTCTTATAAGACTTTGTCCTGAAGATACGGGCGGGTGCATGGCGTTGAGTCCATTGCTGAGAATCGCATCCACGGATGAAATAGACGGACACAAAACTGCACTACGAATAAGATTCGCGCAAATAGCGAATGATAATTTAAGTCCTCAAACTACTTGCCATTAACCCGATATTCCATTAAGATGTGCTGCCGGCTATGCTTTTTTCTAATGTGTTCGGTAAACGATACCTAATTCAAGAGTGTTGCCGATACTCTACCGAATCCTACCGGAGGCCGCTCTAGAAGCAGTTATTGTCGGCAAGGAGCTCACATTAATCCTAAAAATAAGAACTAACAAAGAAAAAAAAAAAAGTTTAAGTTTGATCAAAGCACGATGTGACGCAGTGATTCTTGGTGAAAGTCACAATGGGTATATCTACACTTTTTCCGAAACACATATATGTATATATTTCTCTATATATTTCCATACACACAAGTCTGACGATTGTATATATTAGTGCACTCATTTATAATAACTACTAGTAAAATAAAGTAAATAGATATACTTTAATTTCTTATATTTACCACGCCTGTCTCTTTGTTGTTTTATTTGCTTCGGAGAGGCTGGCGTGGCTTAGGGCAGCTAGTTGCTCACATTCGAGGTGAGCTACTCATCACAGTATGGCTGTTGTCGAATTGTACGTGGATCCTGACCTTAAAATTGATATTGAGTGCTTGAACGAACTGTATAGGCCACGGATTGTCTTCCAAGGCATGTCTCTGGGTTGCACCCTGTAGCCGTACCCATGACTAGCTTACCTTGGCTCGAATTTCAGACTAGATGGGGCTCGATATACCTCAGGCCTACGGAATGTAGGATATATTGCGTGAGATAACCTACCTATAACCTAGCTACTGCATTTAAGGGTAAAACCCGTAGATACCATAAGTAGCTCTCACGCTACCCATATCGAAGACATATTATACTAGGCGCTGAGAAAGTACACCAGAGCACTCACTCCCACTGTCCAGCACTCATAATATGGATCCTTGCATCCAGTATGCGGGTAAGTCGACAAACTAAGGCTAGGAATCCTTCAGTGCTCTACATATAACGCAGATATTGCATCAGAGATATAGAGTCGTACAACAGAGTGCGTTCTATATCATGCAAGATTTACTAATGGAGACTATGGACGGGTATAGACTTGGTAAACCGACATCACCTCTTAAGTGCCTGGGATCTCTAACCAAAATTATTTCTAGGGCGAGTGCAAAACCGCACTATAGGCGTAGCTACAAGCCAGGAACGGGTATCCATGCCTAGTGCTCATAGAACAATGTGAAAATGCGTTCTGCTTGAACATTATCAAACCGTTGTTACCGCGTAACGCTGAGTGAATATAATTAACCCACCAGGTCTTCCAACCGCGAACTGGCTGTCAGAGGCTCCCTCTCGATTCCAAACTGTCTATCTAGCCACTCAAACGTTTTCTGGGCTAAATATCCAAAAGCACCGATTTTAGCCTGAAGGCCTCCGTACGCTACATCGGTAGCGATCCACTTCTCCTTATCTACGCCGTCCTTGAGACTCGTCAAGCACTCGTAGGTCTTGTCCGTCGTCGTGGCTGGGTTGAAGTAGAAGCTCGCCCCTGCACCCGTCACTAATGTTGGGCACTTGATGTTAGCTAGATATTCGGTGCCGTCTGTGTTATGCAAAGTGTACGCCCTAAAGCTACGCATGATATCCGCATCCGTATTGGAGCCAGTGGCCCACTTCAAGTGGTTGAACTCCCATCGAGCCTGGAAGTCAAGTTTCTTCAGAATGCTGATTATTCCGTTGAACATGCTGTCCGTGATCCAGCCGCTCATAAAACCGTGAAAGAGTGGCCCCGGCATCCTGCCCCCTACAAAGCTCGACAGGCTATAGAACCCATCCACGCTCACGCACGCTTTGATCCGGGGGTCGGCGGCCGCTCGCAGGGTAAAGTAGCCGCCCATTGACGCGCCCGTAACGGCGATGTGGTCGACATCCAGCTCAAGGTCAGGATGGTGAGCACTCAGGTCGAAGAGGTGATCCAGAACGGGACCCGTGACGGCTTCCCAGTCCGGACGCATTATCAGCTTGTCACGACGCAGGACGATGCCTTGACCGGGCCCTTCGAAAGTGAGGACGGCGTAGCCTAGATCTGGACCATACGCTGGATTCACAAAGTAGATCTCTTCCTGAGTTGAATCCCCACCACCTGAGTTGAGCAGGATGGGGATCTTTCGACCAGGAGTGCGCCGAGACGCTGGCGGCAGATAGAGATAGCCAGGCAGTGATTTTCCGTCCTCGTACGGGAGTTGCAAGAAGATCGTCTTTCCGTCCCGATACTGGACTCCCTTCCTGAAATTGGCAATGGCTCGTTCGATCGTCGGTAGGACTCTTGTGTCGTGGCTTATAGGGCCCTCGTTGAGCATGAACTGAGCTGCACGAAGGTAGTTCGAGTATCGCAAGTATGCCCGCCGTGCACCGATCCGGTCGCCAGCGGCTTCAGCCTCTTTCGCGATGGCTTCTGCTTTGTTACCGGTTTCGAGGAACGTGCTATACCATGACTCTGGGTCCTGGTCCTTGATCTTGGCGATTGCTTCAAGTACCTCTCCGATTTCGGCGCCATCATATGGTGCCATAGCCAGAAGCCGAAGGCATTCGAAATCGAAAAATGGTGACTTGAAGAGCTTGTGCATGGTAGCCATGATGGGCTCTCTCTACCTATGATGCGAAATTACTGAAGGACGTTGTCTAGTTGAGTATCGTGTCTTCCATCGATCAGCGCGGTGTCTTGGTGTACTGATGCTGCCCATAAAAGTGGATAGCAGAATTCCGGAGCCACAGTGTCGTTCTATTAGCGTGTAGATTCGGTCCGTAGGTTGATGGCCCAGACCGAATTAGGTGGCAGTACGAGCACCAGTCCTGACGATCTGTGGAGAACCCTGTAAATAAATGTATAGCATTATCGTATCGTCGGATGGCCGAATTTGAAACATACTGCCAATGGGGTTATGCTATCCGGAGTGTCTAACATTCAATCCTATTGGAAGTATGTAGACTCGAATCTAGAACAATAACCCAAAGCCATACATATCCAGCCTGGCACACATTCCCCTGCCTTGCAATACTACCGCACCCAGGTTAGACGCCATGGTTTACACAAATGCACCAAAAGAACCCATTGGCATCATTGGCGCCGGCTGTCGCTTTCCTGGTGATTGAACATCTCCTTCAAAGTTGTGGGAATTGCTCCGCTCGCCGCGAGATCTCACGCGAAAGTACCTTCTGAATCACGGTTCAACCCTAAGGGGTTCTACAACGCGGATGGTGAACATCACGGGGCCAGCAATGCAAGCCATGCGTACTTCATCGAGGAAGATCCACGATATTTCGATGCGGGATTCTTCAGCATCGCACCGCGAGAAGCCGAATCAATCGATCCGCAACAGAGGCTCCTGCTGGAGACAGTGTACGAGGCGATGGAAAATGCCGGACTTACGCTGAATGGAATGCGAGGCAGTGCGACTGCTGCGTATATGGGCGCCATGTCGGCTGATAACACCGATACCCAGCTGCGAGACATCGAGAATGTCTCGAAGTACATGATTACCGGCACATCGCGCGCCCTGTTGTCGAATCGTCTCTCCTACTTTTTTGACTGGAAAGGCCCGTCGATCAGTGTCGACACGGCTTGCTCGTCTAGCTTGGCCGCCGTGCATCTGGGCGTTCAGGCCTTACGCGCTGGCGAATGTAAAATCTCCTGCGTGGGCGGCACCAATCTGATTCTCAATGCGGATTGCTTCCTTGCCGCCACCAGTCTTCATCTGCTCTCTCCTACCGGCCGGTCTCAGATGTGGGATCAAGCGGCGGATGGATACGCCCGCGGCGAGGGGGGTTGTGTCTTCTTCATGAAGATGCTGTCTCAAGCACTGCGAGATGGAGACCGAATCGACGCAATCCTCCGTGAGACCTGCGTCAACTCCGATGGTCGGACGCAGGGGATTGCGCTACCCAGTGCAGAGGCCCAAGTGTCGTTGATGAGGACTGCCTATAAAAACGCCGGACTGGACCTGTCAAAGGCAGAAGATCGCCCGCAATACATCGAAGCGCACGGTGAGCCCCCATTTGAGAGTCTATTTCTGCCTCTGAGACTAATGCTTCTCGCGACGTACAGGAACTGGCACTCAAGCTGGTGATCCCAGAGAAGCATACGCCATTGCCACGACGTTTTTCCCGCCTGGCGAAGACCACAGTCATAGACCCAAACTTGTCGTGGGGTCAGTGAAGACGATAATTGGTCATACTAAAGGATGTAAGATGTATCGGATCAGAGCTTCAGAAGAGAACTAACAATTCATGGTCAATTAGGTGCTGGAATTGCCGGAATCCTGAAGACTGTCCTTGCCATGCGGCATAAGACCATTCCCCCAAATCAACATTCCACAACCTCAACCCGAGCGTAAAACCTTCATTTAAACACCTTTCAATACCAACAGCGCCAGAGGCTTGGCCCGTAGTGCCTCAAGGCAGCTGGCCACCTTAACCACGCAGTTGACAAGAGTCCCGGTCTACGTTCCCTGATCAGCGCGAAGGAAGCTCGTGCTGCCAAAACCCCAACCCAATCCGACATAGTATCAATGCTGGAAGATGTCAGAGAGCACATTGATATTGTCCTAATCCGTACTATTGGCGAAGGCGTCCTCAGAGCTACAAGTGATGGCCTTCGTCCAATCACGCCACAAGGTTCCCCCTCATCACTGGCTGCGTTAATATCTCGTTGGCACAATGAGTGACTTGGTTTCTTGCAGCTTAGAAGGCACTTCGTGAGCGCAGCTAAACAAATTTCCCATCAATATGCCAACCTGAGGATTCTACAGGTTGGTCCATCTTCACCGGAGCTAGTCCGTTCAATTTGCCATGAGCTGGGTCGCGGCTTGCAGGGATATACCGTAGTCGATAATCCACCACACAGCATCGAGGAGATGAAGACTGCTCTTGATCGAGACCAGCTACGTCTGGATTTTATCCAAGCCAGTGTTGAGAGCGGGGATGAAGTTAAGAATCTGACAAGTTCTGGCCTTTTTGACTTGGTCATTGTCCACAAGGCCTTTACCAAGCAAGCCGCCGCTTTTACGACAATACGAGGTCTGCTACGTCCTGGGGGCTTCATCCTCATGATGGCGGCAACTGGCTCCCAGCTTCGTTTCCCCTTCATGTTGCTGTCTGCACTCCCTTCGCTTGACGAAGAGGGCTTGTCGCAGGCTAGATTCATCAACTCTACACGCGAGGAGACTCACAACCTCCTTCGACAGGCTGGATTCTCCGGAGTCGACTCTATTGCTCTAGACAATGTACCTGACAAGCATACATTCTCTGTTGTTGTATCCCAGGTATTGGATGAAAATATCCGCTTCCTTCGCACCCCATTGACATCGCCCTCTCCTTTGCCCCTTCGCGGAGATCTCCTCGTGGTAGGCGGTTTCTCAGCAGATATCGCCAAGATTTCTGCGAATATACAAGCACAGATGTCTAATATATGGCAGGGAGACATTGTCAATGTGCGAACTCTCGCAGAGCTGAGTGATGAGGCCAGCAGCGTTAAGGCGGTTCTGAGTCTGACTGATCTTAATCGTCCGGTCCTGGAGGACATTAGGGCTCCAACCAACAAGGGTCTTCAGAAACTCCTCTCCACGGCAAAGACAGTCCTCTGGATTACCAAGGGAGCAAGAGCCGGCAATCCCTACCACGGCGCCACCATCGGCATTGGTCGGTCATTCCAATCCGAAAATCCGCAAAAGACGGTCCAATTTCTTGATCTAGACACACTTGACGGCTCCGAGTCAACCATTGCAGAGAGTTTCCTTCGACTCATCGGTGCTATCAATATGAGGAATGGTAGTCCTGCAGACATGGCTCCTCTATGGACAATTGAGCCAGAACTCTCAGTTGAAAAGGGCAAATATTTTGCTCCAAGACTTTACCCAGATACGGAGCGCAACGACCGGATCAATGCGATTAGGTGCAAGGTGGAGTCACAAGTTTATATCGAATCGCAGCCTATTGCCCTCACTAGATCCGTGCAGACAGACGGCCAAGTCGCTTATACCGCCGAGGCGGTCTACCGTCAGAGAGATTTTGTATGGGATACATCGGAACTAATTACTATTCATGTTCACCTCTGCTCCCTGGAACCTGTACTTCCGAACATTGGCAATGAGGATCTCTTCTGCTGTAGCGGACGCACGCCAGAGGGGACACAAGTTCTGTGTCTATCACCGTCAAATACCTCCATCGTCAAAGTGCCACGGGTATGGACGATACACATTGACCAGACTCTGCCCCGAATTGATGGCACTTTCATGAGTAAACTGCTGAACGAGGTAAAAATCAATTGTCATCGCAAAGTCGGTCCCTCCTGGATGCACTACTCTGGTCTACGAGCCTGGAGTATATCTTACTGCTTCGTTGCGCCGGCTATGTCGACCAGGCATTTTCCCGGTCACATTCCAAATCCAGCGTAGGCCACCATATTGCCATCGAGCCGCATGCGTCCAAGAGGGAGGTACAAGCGAAGCTACCGCACAGGGCTAGAATGCTCATCCGCATGGGACACAGAACCGAGTCGCGCGAGTTCTTGACTCTGAGACAATGTCTTCCACCCCATGCCACAGTTGTTGCTTTTAATGACCTTGGAGCTCATGGAATAAGCCCTCAAGAGCTGCTTGCAGAGGCCTTGTCCGCTGTCGAGGGTGTTCCATCATCAAACACGTTTGACCATAACATTGTGATAAAAGCTTCTACTCTGGTCGCTGATGGAAGCAAGAAACATATCCATGCTGCCGTAGCTGACTGGACTGGTGCTAAGAGCATTACGCTGACGCACAAACCGGTCGACAGTCGCAACATATTCTCTCCAAAGAAAACATATCTTCTTGTCGGCTTCACCGGGCAAATAGGCCATTTCATCGACCATAATGAAACCTTCACGGCTGAACTCATGAACTCTTTCCGCCCTGATTGCTTCCCGAGCAATGTGTTCCCGATACTAAGGAAGATGCCCAAGTGGCTTACGCCGAGCCTGAGACTTATGGAAAAGCTCAGGCACGAGTATGTGGGCGAAATGTGGGCTTTCAGGCGCAAAATCGAGAAGCTTGTTCAGGATGGCTCAGCGACAGAGTGCATTTATAAACATTTTCTTACCAACCGAGACCAATATAGTGTGACTGACGAGGAGTCGGTTCACACTTTCCAGGCCATGATTGACGGCGGAACACGCTCCCCGCACAACAACCTTTTGACCTTCTTATACCTCATGATGGAATTTCCGGAGTGGCAGAAGAAGCTCCACGAAGAGGTTGACATCGTCGTCGGCGGAGATCGAATGCCGAGCCATACGGACATCCCTAACTTGCCCACTGTAAGAGCTATTGTGAAAGAAACTGTCCGATACAGAAGTATTGTCGCCGAAATGGGCATCAGCCATTGCCTCCAGGTGGATGATATCTATAAAGGCTATTTCTTTGAAAAAGGAACTGTATTCAACGCAATTTTTGCGTAAGTCATTAACCACGCTCCAATGTGGATGCCTGCAGTCGTTGCTAGTAACTCCTACTAGGTCTATCCTCATGGACAAAGACCTATACCCGGATGGCAAGCTCTTCAATACTGCGCGCTGGCTTGAACCAGACTATCCAACATACAAAGAACCCTCGACCACGTATCCCAATTGCCAAGGATTTCCAGCGTTTGGTTATGGCAGACGAGCATGCCCAGGTGTTGACTTTGCCGAGAGGACACTGGTCATCATGTTTGCGAAACTCGGATGGACGTTCAACATTCGATGGCCAATGGATGCTAATGGCAATGGACTTCGGGAAAAACTGCAGTATGAACCAGTGCCAGCTCCGAGGCCGTTGAAGTTTCGTTGCGAGCTTGTCGCTCGAGACGCAGATCGAACCAAGATAGCGGAGAAGGCAGCGCGGCATTTAAATCTACAATAATACTCATTGCTCAGGCACGAGACAGTAGTCCTAGAGAGCTACGAGAGAGATTTGACTGATGACCTGTCGACCAGGGGAGGCGCGTAAAACAGGTGGGACATGAGCAGCTGGACTCTACCTGTTGGCACATTCGTCCACAATGAATTCCAGGTCACCGTACTCATCTCCAGAATTCCTTCCAAACTAGTTAGATAGTTTCTTTCATGGAGCTAGAGCTTAGCAAGTCATTATTGTTATCTACATCAGTTTTCCCCATCTCATGGCTCTACTTATCATCAGAGTTTACATTGTTTATTCCAGCATCCTGTAGCTATTGAAATTACGTCTCTTGATCTCGAGATGGCAATCTCGTGTCCTCCACTGAGGACATGGGTTTCCACAGCTTCTGTCCCCAGGACCTCCGCCGCATCGAAGGCACATTCATCCCTCACGACGAGACGTCTCTGTCAGCCACTATAAAGCAAATTTTGCCCCTGGCAAGCCAGGCAAAGATTCCAGTGTTCGTCTTTTGGCAAGCTCGACAGAATTCTCCACGTTCGGTCTTGTCGCCTGTAGACCAGAGCGCTTCGAAGTGTGCTTAGGTAGGTCCATATCTGGCTTATCTGATTGTAGGACAAGGTGATCTCGGCAGCTCGACAGTGGCAAATAACTCCTTCTGCAAAGCTCTGCGGGGATTTTCCTTCCTGTATATCTTTATATCTGTATGATAGAGTATTGAGTTTCTGTAAAGCCTGTTATAGGTTAGGTTTAAACCTCTTGCTTAGCAATGCCAACCATCTGACCTGCAGGGTTGCTGTACAGAGGGCTACTTTCTTGAGGTCTATAAGCTAACTGGTAAACCAGATCAGTGCTGCTCCTTGCAAACAAGCTTGGATATTACTTTTAACTATCTCTTTACCTTTGTAGTTGATTATTCCGCGGATCCAGTCACAGAAAACAGATTCGGCTTTAAGCAGCAACTTGAAGCTACAATAATTCATGTCTACATCATTGAGCCATTGGATTGCTATGTATGAGTCGACCGTTAGAAGGTTAAGGGCGATGTCCGAAGCCAGTTCACCCAAGTATCGGTCACCTCCTACCCAAGAGGCCACTTGAAACCACCAGCTACCTTTGCCAAACCGCATTGCTGTCTTGTATTCCCAGTATTCCGGATACCACCCAGCAGATTCCCAATCCAAGAACCGAGATAGATGCCCATTGTCGCCGATTAGAATATTGTGAGCCTTGAAGTCCCCGTGCGTAAATGTAATCCGATAATCACGTTGCTTGAGCTTTTTTGCACGCGCTAGGGCGTCCTCGTATTCAACCATAGTTTTAAAGCCATGGGGTGAAGCGGGCGAAATCAAATATTCGAAAAGTTGGGTATGATCGGCGAAGGGACCCATTATATGACCAGGGACCCGCGGACTTCGCAGAGGCGTTCCGATAGGGGAGCAGATGGAATAGTGGTTAGGTGGGAGCCACGAACGCATTGCGTGCACACATATGTTGAGTTCCTCTAGCCATGGTTCTTCTAGGTCGACCTGCAGCTCGTCATCCGAATTTTCCAGGGGAACTCCAGGCAGCCTGGTCATCAAGATTGATATCTTCCTGTTGAATGGAGGGTTTAGATGTTCGCCATAATTTAGTACCCTGGGAACAGGAATTCCAGCGGCACCTGCTATTTGCATTGAAACCACTTCTTCAATGCTGGTCCGATCTGTCCACTTCATGACGAGTCCAAACGGTAATTGGACGATATTGGCGTTGAATGTGATTCCGCACCAGGAGCAATACCACTGGGAAAAGTAGTAAAGAGATTTGTGCACAACGCCCCATGCTACCCTGACATTCCTGCTGGAAATATGGGGCAAGGGTGGTGTTGTCTCCGAAATTGTAGACGGCACTGGTGTTGGCCAGGTAAAGTCCGGCCGTAAGATGGCGGGAATGGAAGAATCAAGCATTTTTCACACGACAGAAGACTGTCGGGCGGATATAGGTCGATACGTGTCTGTAGGTGGGATGTATAAAGAGTCGCGTTTCTTAGCCCGAAAGAAGCACAATGTCAGAGGTCATTGTGTCAACTGGAGGAGATCTCTACTTACTAATCAAGCATACAGCACCTTGGTCGACCTTCCATACCTCCATTTAGTATGGAGAGATCAACATATCTCCTGATGAACAGGAGAATTATCATAATAGCTATAAAATCTCTATACAAACTGTAGATATGAGATTAAGGCCGAGTTTAGAATCCACGATAATGTATAAAGCCGTGCGGTCTGTCTTGCGCTTCCAAGGACCATCACCTGACAAAATGCCCATTATCATTGCGCTACATATAGAGAAGAGAAAAGGGTCCTCCACTTCACTATCCAAGCTCCTAGAATAGCGATGTCGGAGCGCATGGTCTGTCTCCCTGATGTTGATTGGCTTTACTCCTTATCTGACAGGCAATGCGTTGGACCTTGCACGTCACCGGTACGCCCGAAAATACAGACGCCGAGAGGCCGAAACTTCTCCAAATATTGCAGCAGGACTTTTTTTCTACTGGTGGTTGTTTGGTTTCTCAAGCTTTCCACCTACCTTGCTAGCATTGCGCTGCATTATTCAAGAAAATAAGCCCCCAGAACAATTAAGTCTACTATCTCCTCGACCAAATCTAGAATGGTTAATGCAAACTTCAGCTCGTTATCAGATTAGTCTATGGAAGCTTTGGACATAACAGACAGAAAGAAGATTCATCACTGGACAAACTTGTGATGGTAATAACTGCAGTAACCCTTATCATTTTCGTGGTGCCCTTTCATTCTCAGTATGGGTTCTCTTTCTGCTTTCTTGATTCAGCATTATCGATACTGTAAGTGGACCATCCCAGTGATTACAACTCACTCAGACAACCCTGTAGGAAAGAATCTGGGTATAAATTCAGTTAGCAGCCGGTCTTGCGCCAGAATTATTCCGGGTTTCCCATATTGTCGACATGAACCCGATTCCCGATTGGTACTCTTTGAAATCAAAATAATTGCTGTTCAATACGTTCCACGAGCACAGGTATTATTGGTCATGTCAGTCCTCATTATTCTCATGGTTTCAAAGCGCTATCGTGGTTATGGCTTTGCAAGCTTGAGGTGCTCAGCGAGACTAATCCAGAGAAAGAACTAATGTTAACATCGAAAACATCATCGCTGCTGTGCTACTCGGCTACGGATATTGTTTAGCTTCAACTTTGTCTCGCATGCTCAATGTCTACGCAATGTGTCAACCAGGTGTTTTAATGGCTGTGCACTTGGAGCAGTCTAATATATCTATTCCCTGATGGGCTGGAAGGAGGTCGGGAAGGAGCATCAAGCAAACGCAAAAGATCGAGAGCACATGATACCAATCACGATCTTCAGACACGTCAAGCAGCTACTACGTATCCTGAACAACTGTGTAGGCGAGCCCCCGCTCGCGCCTCTGTATCACCTCTCCCAGTGCCTAGTCCTGTGTAATCTCAACAGCAGCCGCAAGTGTAGGCTGCTGTGTCTCAGGCTTATTTTCCGGCGGATTGTTGGTCAGCTTCGGCTCATCCAAGAGCTGAAACTTCTGGGTCACAGCCGCATAAATAGGCTGGTGACAAACCATCTCGTACCAACGAGACACATTGGGATTCTGTTGCCTCCAAGCGTTGCCGTAGCAGAACTGGAAGCCAAGAGATATATTTCCGGCACAAAACAGATCGGCAAGCGATAGCTGATCGCCAACCAGAAATGTGCGGTTTTGCAAATGCTCCTTGACTACATCAACTGACCTCTGGGTCATGTTCGTAAACAACTCAACCTGGTCTCTGTCGTAGGGGATCACGCCCAGTTGGGGCAGTAATTGCTGCGTCATGAGGACAATTATCTCGCTGTTGAAGAAAGACATCCACTTGATGATGTCGGCGTATTCCTTCTTGTCGCGGCCGAGGAGAGTGGTCTGTTCGGTTTGAACAGTGACTGAGGAGTGTCATCAGCTCTGGACAGCGCCATCGCAGATGAGTTAGACTAACTGTAGAGGGCAATTGCCATACACTCAAAAAGCTTGAAGCCGTCTGCACCCTGAAATGCAGGAACCTTGCCGAGCTTGCTGATGCCCAGATGGTCAGGAGTCCTCGGCGTCTCGCAAATGTCCAGCTCCAGACCATTCGCCTTTGCGACAGCCTTGATAGCTATCGTCCGGCAATGATCGCCCTGAACAGAAACACGGCTGTCAGTATGATTACGATGTTGTAACGATTTGGCAATTATACTTACAGGAAACGTGTACAAGGTTCCGAAGGCCATTTCGAAAAGTATCTGTCTACGTGAATAACTCGCGGCAGATTAACTCTGCTTCCCTAATTGTACCCATAGTTTAGTAACCTCTATATAAGATGCCTTTTCTTAGTGGCTGTCGTGCTTCGGATGATGACGGTCGAAGTTCGGAGGGCAGACCGAGTACAGTTTAGCGTAATCCATGCCTAGCAAGCACCGATAACCACATATTCTTCATCCAAAGAGTTGCTCCCACTGTTTCTCGCGCTTGCTCCTCGTTTGGTGGATGGAGTCCCTATTCCGTCTTCATCCGGAGTTGCAGATCCACAGGGTGGTCAGGAACTGGTGGTGAATTTCCTAGGACCATCCACTACCTGTTCAAGGAGCCGAGAGAAGATCGGATTTGCGAGGAGTGCATCGGACAGGTTCGAGACCTATGCGGATCTGGTCTAGCATTCTGGGTTCATTGGCCGAACGAGATATCTCGTCTTCAGGCACTCTATAAGAATATCTCTCTTCTATTATACTTGCTAGACTTTCATCAACAACCGAGTCGGGAAGGCAACGCGACATTGCTCAAGAAGCGTTGGTACTGTGATAGCGCCTTGGGGTCTGCCTTATACAGCCGATTTCTCTCCACAGCGCGCTTGGCTGCAAGCCCTCCAGCGTGTATCTGCTTTGCAATGTTCCCGTTGGGCGTCAGTCAGCTCTATCTGCCCGCCAGAAGAGAACTCCGGCGGGGTCCAGAGATTCTATACATCAGCGCTATTTCACTGATACATCCAATCTATCATTTGCGGTCTAGACACCTGGCTGCGAGCGCTGCCCTTTACACACCACGACATTCGCCACAATCGCCGATAGATTCAGAAGTAGTCAGAAATGAAAAGATCTCTATTCTTGAATATATCACTGATATAGATACGATGCAATATGTGGAAAGATAAGCAATAATTAGTATTCCGTCTTCAGCTTGAGTTCTTTAGCCACGGGATTGAATCATGGCAAAAACCCGTGACGGGTACAAAGTCAGGACGCGCGCCGGGGTTTTGCCTAACCCGCGACTTTAAACTGCCAAGCACTTGATTTGCAAAAATTATTCTAATCAGGGTATATTCTCTGCATAGGGGAGTTTTTTAAGTAGTAGGGTTTATACAGCTTGTTTGTACTGTTCGCCGACCGACGAACGCGCTTACCCTGACGCATGATCTTCATAGGTTATTTGGTAACTCTGAAATCGCCTTCGAACCGGTTGGTACCCAGCCGCATACATACAAAGTTGACTACGTAGAGTCAGATCGCATGGGTCGCGTTGAAAAACTCCCCGTTACGGTTAGCCTTTTGCTCACGACCGATCGAAGTATAGACCCGCCTTCTCCTCAGCTACTCGCAGTCCATAGCGCTATCGGACGTATCCTTCATCTTAGCGCTGTTGGTGAGTATGTTAATGATTATATTCGGGATTTAGAGGAGACGAAGGGTGGTGAAGTGATGCAAGACTGATCTACACGTCTCGATGATTATGTTTGGTTCAGGCTCAGGGAGAGGTCTATTCACTAGAATAATGTTGAATGCTCTCCAGGCAAAAGTGTGGCAAAAGTGTGGTGTTGATTCATCGTGATGTAGTATAACGTATCCCGTAAGCGAATGGGCCATGCAAGCAAGCGGGCCACCTCTGTATTCCATATAAGCTGGTGTCTTTTCATACTCTACGTACATAGGGAGGGCTTGGAAATTCAACTTACATGGCACGCTAGACCTGAACTGGAGCCTTCATCGTATGGAGCTTACAAGACAGACCAATAACAAACGCGTAACAGAATGATGAAAGCCCGGTGCCAAATGTGAGACATGTGCCAAAATGGTGAGTTGTTAATCCATTGCTGTCTGGGCTTTCTAACTTCAGGTTTTGTACTATATGACTTAGTAGCCTCTTCCCCTACCCCGGCGCAATGGGTCCGTCCTGGCTGTAACCCAACCATATTCCGCTCTGCCCTGGTTTCAACGTACGGGGCCTCCTCGTAAAGCTCCACAAGATCCAATGCCTTATACGATGAATTTAGCCGCATACTTGGGTCTGCCACAGATGCGTGAAGCAGAACATGCCCAATTGACGACGAAACTGTTGCCAGCTCTTCCGGCTGGAAGCCAACATGTTCCGAAGTAAGCTCTCGGTCAAGCCACAAGGCCTGGGATCCGTAACCACGCTCAATACGATCCTCGTCTAGCATGACATGTGGTTCCTTTCCTGTCCAGTCCTCCTCCTATTCAGGAATCTGCTTGATCAATTCCGCGCTCGCTAGCCCTGTGCTGGAGATACTCCTCATAGTACTTTTTCTTAACCAAATCGTCGCAGCCCGACCTGTCATTTAGATTGCAGGTAAATACTCACACGTGCCTGGCCCTAGCAGATGGGATCATTTTGTCGTGCTCTTCAATGCAGCTTCCTTGGGGTTAGATTTCAATTATGGCTGCCTTAGGCGCGAAGCAAGCAATTCCGTAGTGGGCGATGACGATGACGTCAGTGTCAAGCACTGCGTCAGCGGCTGAAAATTAGGCTATGACTTGGAATCCAGGAACCTCTCCCATTCATGCTGCGCCATTGGATGGCCTGGACCTTGTGGACCTACAGGCCTAGCCGGATCCCGATCTGTGCCATCAACCCCGTTCATAAATGACATCATGATCAAAGTCGGACCCCTGAGCAACATCAGACCCTGAAAATCGACGATGACGATGCTAGCCCTCAATAAAGATATAAGAATCCTTCTTATCCTTCGCAAATACCTTCTGTTTTATGCAACTCAGAAAATCACACGAAGCCTACAAACACTCTAATAACATACCACCGAGCTTAACCCGACATAATCACCACAATGGAGACCATTAAGGTAAGCATGTACTACACTAAACTCTCTTTATCTTCTTTGTTCCCATCCCTAACAGCTGTCGCTAGAACACTGTCAACTACGTCACCGAGTCCATCCAGGGCGCCGGCGCGACAGCCTCGAAGGAGGTGAACAAGGACGTCGCCAAGGACAATAACGCCGACTTGACTACGCGCGCCACTGCTGCCAAGGACGCTCTCTTCGACAAGAAGGATGAGAAGGTCCATGAGACTCAGGCAGATGTTTACAAGGGTATGTATCGCGTTTACCTGGTCCCGAAAACGACGGGATTCGGTCACGGATGGTTTGCTAATGTTGCATAATATATATAGAAGCCGCCAAGCACTAAATATACCCAACGATTGAAGGAAAGATAAACACGGGCAAGTGAATCAGCTCTAGTCAGGGCTGGATTGCTTAATCGCCACCACGCTATGTACTTTGATGAATATAATGACATTCTCATTTTATCCTGTTCCACCATTGTTATACTCTCCAACAAATACACCGGTAAAAGCAGTAAACTAAAGCACAATCTCGCTATAAATCTCCACTCAATTTTCGCTTTAAGGGTTCGTACATAACTCTGTAGGACTCGGTATCTGAGCCCTAACAAACTGCTGGGAGCAACTCCCACCTCCTATCCACATCATCTCCCACGCAGGAAAGACCAGCTCCCTAAGATCTCTGCCTTGACGATCTTCACCCAGGGAAACGTGCCCCCTTGGCAAACCAGGTCGCTCCGCAACTCCGGCAGATAGAACTCTTAATTGGAAGCCTGCTATCATCAGCGACTTTTTCAAAATCTCTTGGAGCTTTCCTAGCAAGGGTTAGACACTGCATTTGGATGATGGCGTTGGCGCTGAACGCGCTTCCACTTACTCTGCGGCAGTCTGCTGTGGCAGGACGCCTAAAGTCGCCGATTGGTACTATCGGGGCTGGACCAGGCGCAACAACCCAGGTCGGTAGATTATTATTGTGGGACAAGATACATACTTGGAATACAGGTTCTCCCAACATGACTTGTTGCCATTATCCCTAATTCATGATCCTGGCTCGCAGGATGGTGGCCCGGCTCGACACCCATGCAGTCTTCCGTAGGGCAGAATATTGAATGGGGTCTCAGCTCCTGTAAGCCCATATTGATTGACATCATTAATGATATGGAAATTTCATGTGACGCTCATTGTGTATACCAAGTGTACAGGATAAACCGCTGACTGGCTTACGCCATGTGATATAAGCGGCCCGATCTCCAATCTCTGAGGATGTGTCCTCTCAATGTAACATAATGAGAGATTGAAGAAGAGATCTATCGTCAATGAGATAGATAATCAATCGTCATACGGCGTCCGATCCTTAGTAGGCAACGTTTGTCTATTTGATACTGCCTTTCCTCCCTTGAGCATCCACAACAATTATCGGAGCTTTAGATGAACAACAATCATACTTCATATATCGCATGAGCCTTGCTCATTGCAACATGACTCCCCCGGACAGAGACCACTACCTTCAGGCATCTTATGAGAACCAAACGAAGTAATGTTCCGCGCTTGAATAAAGGAGAAAAACGCTTGAAAAATATGCTAAAACAGCTCGTCTCTAGGGACAAGGTTGTCAGTATGTGACACATTTTGCTGATTTTTCTCTGTGTTCCCGAGTCTGTTGTGCCTAAAGGACGACAGTGCTATCCACCAGCATTCTGATACACACATTGTAACGATCGAAATGTGTCTATATAAACGATGTAAGATATATACAGCTCTTGTCACATCTCGGCTGAATCACCCGTAGGGCATGCCGAATTGGCCTACCTCGGACTTCAACCCATGAGGGGCATCAATCCGTAGATTTCAAATATGCTGACGATTCCCGCTTTCTTTCATGTGCTGGGTGTAAGACGCTACCTATAGACCATTCAGGGTCAATCCATTTTAAAAAAAAAAATAAAAATAAAAATAAAAATAAAAAACTCTTTGTTTTCATACCACTTCTACGTCGTCACGCAGTCGTCAACTAGGTATCGAATTCACACCACTGCGCAATGAATCGCCTCGAAGGAAAAATAGCCGTCGTCACAGGCTCAGCAGGTGGCATCGGTCGCGAGATCTCACTCAAGCTCGCCGGTGCAGGGGATATAGTAGTTTGCGGCGACATCGCAGAAATAGCTAAGGGTGATACTGTGTCCACGCACCAAACTATAATCCAGCAAGGTGGTCGCGCCGAGTTCGTGAAACTTGATGTCTCCGACGCCGCACAGGTAGAAAACATCGTGCAGCACGCTGTGGAAAAGTTTGGGAGACTGGATATGTAGGTTCCCTCCCGAGATAAGCTGAACCTCTCTCCTCTACAGTTGCCCTGTTCTAAATCCCGCACGAACGTGGTAAATACTAAGCATAAACCAGAATGATAAACAATGCGGGAGTCGCATCCGAAGCAGCAAATCCAAAGCCATTCTGGGACTTTGACCAATCTGTCTGGGACCGCGACATCTCTGTGAACAGCAGGGGGGTCTTTCTCGGCTGCAAATACGCATCAGCACAGATGATCAAACAAGAACCCCTAGCCTCCGGAGATCGAGGCTGGATCCTCAATCTCGCAAGCGTATTAGGGCTGCATGGAGCGCCAGGTGTCACCGGGTATGTAGCATCAAAGCATGCCGTCATGGGAATAACGAAGGCTGCAGCGCTGGATTGTGCGAAGTTCCGCGTGCATGTCAATGCGCTTTGTCCGGGATGTATGTATATGTCTTTCTTCTTTCCTTTTCTTTTCTTTTCTTTTTTATATCCTCACCCGGTTGGTGCAGTTGCTGATACAGCGAGCAGATACAGACACAGCGTTCATAGCCGACTTAATTACCGAGCAACGGGCCGTAGTAGAGAGAATGCATCCGTTTCGCGGGCTGGGACGGCCAGAGGATATAGCCAATGCAGCGCTGTTTCTGGTTTCTTCGGAGAACACCTGGGTTAGCGGTGTTGGACTGGCTGTTGATGGTGGATATACGGCTATATAGACCAGGGTGGAACAAGGGCAAATATGTGCGCCTTTGATCACAGGATGTATACAGTTACCCTCATGTTGACAGGGGCCTTGCGGGCCTACTAGACGTATAGTATTGTCCATTATTTGTTTGCCTTACGACTTAAACCGCAAATGGGTACCGGGACTCAGGATGATCCTACGGATTTGATATTCAAGTGTCTCAGAGTATCAGAGAAGCTCTATCAACGATGTTAAACCCCAGCCTCAACAGTGTAGTCAATGCCTCCACGGGTTTTCATCTTCCTCCTCCCTAACCGGGGCCTTACTCCCAATCCTAACCGCAATCCCATCCGTTAACAAGTGACAATGTCCGGCAGGAAAGAGAGTTAAAATGACACTGTCCTAAGAAACGCGTTTGTAATGGGAAAATCACTCCATGCGCCGACGAGTTCATATTCATGTAGGAATGGACCGCGACCTGAATAATTAACTGGGTGACAAAGACACAACCTGCAGCGATTGGGAAACATGTCGAGAAAAGCCCGCGACACTTGGCGAGGGGTGTTTGCTTTTAGAACGACCTCTCCGACGCCTAAATCCACGGCCGGATCGAGCTTGTGATCCCACGAGACGGTGGACATGCACGTGGCGAGCGGTGCGATCGGGAAGCGCACTGAGCCCGCGGTGTCGCGGGCTGTGCCAGAATCGGTGTCAGGGCATCTAGAGATGGGGAGAAGCCCTGCAATATCATGCTTTCTAAGTTTGCACCTCGCGGGCTACTGAGAAGCGCGGACATAGTGGATGCATGGCACGCGCGTGAACTGTGGTGGTCCATGATAGATTATGGCAGAGCGATAGGCTTCTATAAAAAGAGATCGAGCAATTGATCAGGACAGAGCGTAATCTAATCATGGAGGGGCAGGTACGTCATATCGTTATCCAAGGCAGCAAAACTTCGACGCGACGAACGAATTCGACTTGGTTTTAAGCCGAGATTGTTGAATATGGTTCCTCCACCATGACGTGACTCGTCATGGATCCAAATGTCAACAGCGAACTTCCATGCTTTTCCTGCGCATGTCACTAGCCGGCTTGATAGATCTTTCGACTTTGTTTAAAAGAAAGACAGAAAGATGAGTCAACAGAATAGAGGGGGCAAAGCCGCGGGAGTTACTAGTGGTGACCAGGAGGCAGTGCCAGAAATTAGAGCAGCCAGATCATAGCAACAGCTTGACATCAGTATGATAATCTGTCTGTCAAAGGGCATTGGAATCCACACCTGTTCTCTTAAAATGACCAGTTTCGCGCTTCTTTGTTAAGCTCTTTGTCTGCGAAAACCTCCACACGCTTTCGGCATCCCATCCTGAACACTCCTTTATTGCATTCTACTGGCCCAGCTTCTATAGCGGCAAAACTATCCTAACTGTCATCGGCATTAAGACCTTCTTCATAACTGTTGCAGCTGTAGCCCTGATAAACCGGCAGGCCCGGCGGGGCACTAGTATGGGCGCCAAGGCTCCCGGCTCGGGCCGGTCCACGGCCGCTTGAAATTCTCGGGCCCTGGGGAGGGCTGCTCGCAGAGAGCGACGGTGACGGGTGCGCAGCTGGGTGGCTAGAGTCAATGATGTGACTGCATCGCGGCGGCAAGGGGCATGCGATTCCAAGTTGGATTGCGTAAGAAGTTACCTATGGCTCTGGCCAGAGCGCAGCGGTAGGATATGAATGGAAAGAGAACGAGAAAAAAAGAAACGTGAGGAGAAGTAGGAGAGGTTCAGGAAGACCAGATAAACTATCAGTCATTCTCTCAGTAGAAAGACGCTGTAATGTTCGGGTCCTGTTCCGCGTCTGTCGCATACAATATACAAACATGTTTGGCAGCGCGACATGGCTTGCGATAACAATGTAAAAAAGGAAAGAAGTATAACAATACTGGGGACAAAATGGTGGTAGTAGATTGCCCGCTTAACGAATCATACATCCAGGCATGAGGCTACGGGCTTAGGGGCTGGCAGAAGGCGCGATGGGCGCACGTACTGGCCCAACTACCAGGAAAAGAATGAGGTGCGATGGCCAGCCACCAGGGACCAAGCCCTCCAGAAGCTTTCAATTGACTTTAGATTAACTACCAGTCGTGCTGACGGCCGACATCATCTACCAGTCCTTGATGACCTTCCACTTCTCAGTATGTATGTCGTGCGATCATCATTATATTATTACTATTTGCATGCCTCATTCGTCTATGTATTAAGTATCAGAAAGCTTTTCCCGGTAGCAAGCACGCCTTTGCCTGTCTACTACCACGCAAGCTGTTTCATAGATGTGGAACAAAACCGGTTTGTGACGCACCATCAAGAGAACATATACCGTAACATAGGCCCAGCGGACTATGATTGCCTGGACCATCGAGAAACTAGAACCGGATCGGGAAGACCCATAAGCTATGGGCAACCCGTCGTTGCTGTTAGTGTTTGCTTTTTAGCCTTGTTTGACTGGCTCTGCATTTGAAGTAGCAGCCCCGTCTGCCGCGGCTGACTCGGTTTTCCCGGAGTCTGGCTGAACGACAACCTGCTCAATTCGTGCTCTTTCTTCATCAGTGGCCTCGGTCAGATTAACGGCAACCTCTTCACCAAAGTTCTTGGCGATCTCTTCCAGAGTAAGACGAGCAGTTTCAGGGAAGAAGAAATAGATGACTACGGCAGTGAGCGGAGATCACGGCGGCACACGTAGAAAAGGAGGCTTACCGAAAATGAAGAAGAACGACCACAGGATAATAACCAGGTAGTATTTCCATCCGGAGTTTGCAAAGCCAATTGGGGCAGTTTGCAGGAGGATCAGGGTGGCTGAGCATCGTTAGCTTCATAGCCCTTGCAGTGTAGCAAACTAAAAGCGGGCTTACCGGCAAACTGGCCGAACAGTGAGAATCCCATCCCAATGGGACGAATCTCTGTTGGGAAGATCTCAGACACATAGAGATACATGGTTGTGTCGCAACATGTGCTGTGATTGGATTAGGACACTTTTGGCCGGCATGGCATTGGAAACAGGTGTTGCAACGTACCCCTGGAAAGCAAGGTAAAGGTACATCATGAGGATACCCACGGCGTTTCCTCCCCTGTTCGTAGTTCCGGCGTATTCGGCTGTCATAGCAGCCAGGATTGATGTGGTTATGATGATGCCGACAAAGCCCGTTATGTACATGCCGCGGCGAGAGTTGACCTTGTCGTGCAGCCATGCGCCAAGGGGGTTATAGATCACACCTGAGCATATCAGCGCGCTTTTCGTAGTATCAAGTGCGCGCACAACACTTACCAGCTGTAGTCAGCCAAACGGCGCTGAGAAGCAGGGGCATACTGCCAGTTTCGCCGAGACCTTGGTAGAGTATGACAGCGTAGTTGTTCTGCCTCGTACGTCAGTTTGCTGGCAGTAGACTAGATGGACCATGAATAACTCACAATAATCAGCGGACCACCAAACTCGGCACCCCACTGTGTGAGGAAGCCGATGATCATACGCTTCCGGTATGAAGGTTTCTTAATGACTGCATTCCAGACATTTCCGTACGCTGAAAGCTTCTCAGCCTCCAGGCGGATCTGTTCCTTCATCTGGTAGTACTCTTCCTTCGCAACCAGGTTATCGGGGTCGTCAGGAGACTTGCGTAGCTTCTCTAGAGTCAGTCTAGCCTCTTCATCCTTACCCTTGGAGATCAGCCAGCGGGGGGATCGAGGCAGCAACGGCGAGCCCGCAAGTAGGACCAGCGGTGGCAAACACTGCAGGCACAGAGGAAACCTCCATCCGAATGTGCCTAGCTTTCCCTCGGCGTAGTAGCAGGCAAAGCCAACCCAGCCCGCCAGCATGTATCCAAAGACCAAGAAGATTGCATGGTGTCCCACAAGCCAGCCACGACGGAATGCGCTCGACATCTCAGAGAGATACATAGGACAGACGGTTACCAGGATACCGATGCCTAGACCGCAGATAAATCGGCCTGCCTGGAACATTCTAGAGAGACGATGTTAATGGACGGATCCTAGTTATGACCGTCTACTGTCGGAGACCTACTTGAGCGAGTTCGCCCCTCCTTGTAGTGCACCTCCAAACAGGGAGAAAAATGCGCCCAGCTGAATATTGACTTTGCGACCAAAGTAACCACAAGCCCACATCAGAAACAGCGTGCCAACGGCACCGCCAGCGCTGAAGACACCATTGGCGGTAGCAATTGTAGGGGTTGTGATCGAGTCATATCCGGGCTCGCCTTCCACGGGAAGATCGAAGTAGGTGTACCATCCCGGCTGTCCGATAGTACTACTGATAATGGACGCGCAATAACCGTAGGTCTAACATTGGACATAGAGTTAGTGGTGCGCAGTCACGGATACTGTGATCGTCGAGGCAAAATGAGCTACTAACCAGCGATCCAACCGCGACAAAGATGGACACAAGCCTGTTATAAGTGCTTGTTTGCGAGCCAAATCGCCCCATCGTGAGAAGACAGCTTCCACCTATGACAGCTCCAGCTTGGGACAAGTATCGATCAAAAATGACCCGTCGCGTCAGCCAGCGCAGCAGTGCAGAGGGCGAAGTCCAGTCGGCTGCACGGCTTGTACCGGGCTCCAATCAATACGATTATTAGTGTTCTGAAAAAGCACCCAGTTCCAAGAGTAGGGGGCGGCGCTGGTTGATGTAGGTGCTGATGCAAACTAGTGGGATTCCATCAAGGCAAAGCACACCGCTGCGAATTGCCGACAGTTACAAGCGTTACTAGGTCCTGTTGGGAAATCCTTCGTTTCTTGATTCGCCTGAGAGCTTCGTTAGGTCCTAGAAGAGCTCCCTAACGCCCTTGTGACCCCTAGCGTTGCGCTAAGGAATGCATTGGAGTACGCTGCGAAGCATGCATGATTAGTAAGTGGAGCTGGACGGACCGGGAGGAAGTCGGCACGAAGATCAGCACGCTAGAGTAGACGAGTGGATACAGGCACCAATGAAATGTCAGCTAGCAGGTACGAGGCATGGGTTTCGAGGATGGGAGAAAGCCGTCAGGCCGTCCGTAGGAGGGCGAGTGGAGCATATGGAGTAGCCCACAAAGAATGAAGCGCACTTTTCGTGGAACTGCCGTACTCGGATAGATTGACGCCGATTTAAAGACTAGGAAAGCCAAAGACAGGCTACGAAAGTGTACTATCTGTTAGCCTGCAGTCCGCTGCAGTTTACCTTCCAGCGATCCCTCTTAGGGGTTGGCTCGCGGAACAGGGTACCGGCCAGTTATAGTTCCTCTAAATTCTACGACGGAGTGCATTTTTGACTTGATAACCCTTTGAGAAAGGGTAAAAAAAAAAACAAAAAGGTCCCGTGATCGCTTTCCCGCTGCGTGCCATTCCGATAGCCGCCAGTTGCCAACCAAATGGCATGATTTGTCCATGTAACGCAAGCCGACAGTCTCATTGGAGGCCAAAACTGCCCTAGCGAAAAGATGCAGCGGACTGGGACGGGAAGCCGAAATCTTTAGCGCTATGGTAAGCGTTGACCGTTGGTGTCTAGGCGGCGTGGACGGATCAGAGCCTGCCACGCAGCCTACGACCCCATTCTGGCCATATGCTCTATTGGGGGGAGCTAGTTATTTTACCCACTATCCTGAGAAGGGGGCTGGTTGTTGAGGCGGCCTACCGGAGTGCAGCCGATCTGGTCCAATTCGGTACCGCTACCTCACTTTGTACCCAGCGTGAGAGGAACATGCAGCAGGGCCTCGCTTGTCAAATGCCGTCAGTTAGTCCACTTGATCCGGTAATTCAGCTCTCAGAGCTTGGAGCCAGCGTAGACCCCATCTACAGGCCGATGCATGAAATGATCGATTTAAAGACGGATAGACCTGCGCCAGCCCACGACCCAAGCAAGGCATACACAGCTGCATACATCCCAGCATCGCCTCGACCCCGCATCAACATAAGCTTATCTGATTTTTCCTACTCACGGACAGTCTGGTGCAGGAGATACTGAGCCAGCATTGAGCCAAGATGGCAGACAACAAGTCATCCCAGTCGCCCTACGACATTCCCTATGATGAGCTATCCAACCCCAGACAGGTGTGGGTAGGAGAGCCCGGAAGCGAAGAGGAAGGAAAGGCAAAGCTCGGCATGCTAACCCCAGAGGTGGTTCACGGGGCGGCAGCGTCCGAAATTCGGACTGGCCGTCGCGTTACCATGGGGTGGACATTGACGGAATTGGGGTATCCCAATCTCGGTCGACAGCCGTGTAAACATCGAATCGTGCCACTGCTGGACGGTTTGGCGTTCGATGACTATTACGAATTCAATCCGCGTAGGTTGCTTTCGTTTTGGTTGGTTCTCCGTAACCCTAACGCTAATGCCAGTCTAGAACAGAGTAGCCAATGGGACGGGCTTCGACATTTCTCCCAGACCGTTCCTGGACAGAGCGAACGTGTCTTCTATGGCGGCACAACAGCTGCCGAGATCTACGATCGGAAGAATGACCGCATTGGCATGCAACATTGGGCCAAGGAAGGCATTGCAGGTATGGCGGCCCTCCCGCAGTAAGACGCCCTGGAGGTCTGTTCTAACCCTAATGTGCGGTACACAGGCCGCGGCGTCTTGATTGACTACGCCAGTTGGGCGAAGAAGAAAGGGATCAAATACAGCACCTTCTCGACCCATCAAGTCCGTCTTTCGGATATACAGGAGATTGCCAAAGAATGCGAGATCAAATTCAAGAAGGGCGATATCCTATTCGTGCGGATTGGGGTTACCGAAGAATGGGATACTATGACCGAGGCCCAGAAGCAAGAGTATTCCAACAACAGCAAACCCTTACACGCCGGCGTGGAAGCCACCGAGGATATGCTGCGGTGGCTGTGGAATACGAAATTCGCTGCGATTGCCAGTGACGCTATCAGTTGGGAGGTGAGCTGACCGTTTATGTTTACAGACCGCAATCACAGCCGTTTAGGAACAAGAAACTAACCTAGGCAGGTTTACCCGCCTCAGTCCGATATTTTCCTGCATGAGTACGTTCTGGCCGGATGGGGAATGCCAATTGGTAAGTGCGATGGGCCGTTGTGATCAGGATTGGCCTGTTAGCTCTGCTAATTGTTTCGAACAGGCGAACTTTTCGATCTGGAAGCTCTAGCTCGAATGTGCATTGAACACAAGCGCTGGAGCTTCTTCGTAGCGTCGATTCCACTCAACATGCCAGGGGGTGTGTCGTCTCCGCCGAACATTATGGCCATCTTTTGAGACGGAGGCCCCAGATAACCTGCGGCATTGGGCAGCACTTCCCGTCTTCTGCGCTGACCGAGCAATCTCCTTACTGGGGGTGATCGCTCTTCTATACTCAGAGTAGACTCATGCCGATCAGTCGCTCCTGAAGGGACTTTCCATTGAAGCTAGGACGCACGGAAGGCCAAAGAGAGCGCTGGGTGGTTTCCGATGTGGATAGGTCTTGGATCAGCATGTATCTCGACAAATGGAACCTCTGAATCCTTAGCCATAGCTCTCACGCGGAAGCAATAGACAGTAAGCTGATCATTGTTCAGACCTTCCCACTGAGCCACGCGGGTCTGAGTATAGGGGGACCGGGAACCGTATTCCGCACAAGTTCCGCACCAGTCTGAGTCTAATTACAAGGCACTAAGACCCACAGGATTCCTGTCAGTGAAAAGCCAGACTCGTGCCAGTTGTTACATAATCTAATGCCTCACTCGTCTGATCGTCGCGATGGCGTCTACGCTACCCGAAAGGATAGCCTGTCAGGAAACCCGATCAGATCGCTCTAGTACGTGAAGTGGCTTTTGTAGTAGGCCCCGGTCATTTATATGGTGGGTCTGAATCCTTTAGAGCGGTCAATGTCTTCAATTACCGCCTTCTTCATTAGCTTCATAATCAAGTTGGAAAACCTCTGAATAGTGGAATTTTAAAGACCACTTATGTTTTATATTGAATTTCTTTACAGTGCCTGCCACACCCAAGGCTCCTGTAGTACTTGACCAGAGCAATATCAGCAAATTTCAGCACGCCTCGATCGTGATGGATGGATTTGAATCCAGAGAATAGGCTCCTTATAATGCTTGGCGGGAGCTTGTACCCGCTACTTGAAATGCTGTTCTGGGGGTTTTTAGACGGTCTTATTAGATTCAACGCAGGTAAGGAGCCAGGCTGTAATTGAAGCAGAATGTCGTACAGAACACTAGCTTTGGTTAGAATAGCTTCAAGTTATGCTGGCAGAATTCAAGGGATTTAGACCCACTGCACTAACAAAATTGACTTGGGGTCAACCACAGTTGGAACTTGAACAACCCGCGGGTTACCCGTGACGGGGTGACCCAAAGCTCGTGATGGGTCGGGATTGGGACACGGTCTGTACCCGCAGGTTGGGTACGGGTCCAGACCTTCCACCTGTCCAGGTTTTCGGGTAACCTGCGGACAGGCCAACTGTACAAACAAGCTATATAAATACTATACTTAGATATATCAATATTTTCATGCAGAAAATATACCTTATTTAGGATATTCTATGCAAAATCGGGGTCTTGGCGGGTAACTCGCGGGGTTTGGTTCCAGCTCCTGACCTTGGACCCGTTACGGGTTTTGTCATGGTTTAGCCACAGTAGATGGACGGACGGAAAGACAGACTTAAAGTCTATGCAATAGAACGATCCTTTGATTTTTGTCGACGAGTAAAAAGCCGTGCTGGGTGAAATGGCTTAACCCCAAGCCCACAAGAAGGTCCACTACGACCTTGGCATGTGACGCACGCGTCCATCATAGAGCTTGTCTCACCCTCTTACAGGCCATATTCGTTTACGTTCCCCGATTCTATGGAGTAGTGTAATTTGCTTCTGCCTGGATTCTTCAGCCATGCTAACCGTTCTCAGGGGATCTGAAGTCTTTCTGTCACAGTCCATAGAGCATTCAAAAGACGCCAAGTCAAATCTAACCCGAGCTGAACCCTACCAGATCCACCAATCATGATGTGCGGTTTCTCCCTAGTTCTCTTTACCCTTGCGGTAATATGAAGTGCCGTGAGCCCTGGGTCCTGAATCCTTATTGATAACCATCCTACGACACAATTGTGCTTTTTCCTTCACTGTTTTAGCCATGCTTTGTCCGATATGACCCTGATACAATCCCTGATCAAGCGTGATGCTGCTCCCGAGCACCATGTGGATAGGTCGATGCAGAAGTGGAACTACGCCACACAGTCGCTGTGCATGATATTCATGACCATCTTTTTTGGGCTACGGGTCTACACTCGAACATCGTTGCAGAGGAATTGGGAGCAGGAGGACTGTGAGTTTGACTGTCGGAACTCACGTTTTCGCATCATCGGTTCTTAACACGCATTTTTTAGGGTATTGCTCGGCGGCATGGGTAGGATAAGCATTGCCGAAGAAGGGAATACTCAACGATGCTGACATTAGCTTGCACTGCATAGTTGCTGGGCCTAGTATACTCGGCTATTGCTCTGGCAAGTGAGTACTGCCATTGTTCTTCATCTCGGTGTACCGTCCGCAACTTAACTAACCACATGTCTAGTGGGGCATTATGGCGGAGGTGTCCATTGGAATGATGTCTCTGCGGATCACCGCACGCAGTTCCAGAAGGTAATAACTCTAGCAGAGCATGGAATTGAAAGAAGAGAAGATTGGAAGTCCTGCTAACAGGTACCAGCTCACCTACGTAACAATGGTCATGTACGGACCTACCGCATTCTTAACCAAATTGACCCTCCTATGGATTATGACCAGGGTTTTCAGCCCATTCAAGAAATGGGTTATCTTCATTTACGTCTTTCTGGGCTTGATGCTTATTTACTACATTCCCGCCGTCATCATCAAAATCCGCATCTGCATGCCAATCTCGAAATTCTGGAACGGAGAACAGCCCGGATCCTGCATGGACAGGAATGCCATAATCATGGCCGATGCCGTCGTCAGCGTCGTTAGCGACTTTATCGTCCTCATTATGCCTCTGCCCCTGACAATGCAGCTGCAAATGTCCAAAAAGAAGAAATTGAGAGTGGTGGGTATTTTGGGGGCAGGCGGGCTTGCTTGCGCCTCAAGTATCGTTCGCCTTGTCCTCATTCAGTTGACCGGGAAGTCGACGGATACTACCATTGCTTTTATGCGCATAAATATGTTCGGGTAGGTCCCTCAGCACATTATCCTGGTATTGTGAAGCATTGTGGAAACAAGACTAACTGCTGGTATCTTCTTCAGAAATGCTGAGATTGCCATCGGGGTTATCTGCGCATGCCTGCCCGCTCTTTCCGCGTTGATCAGTCGAACATACCATGAATACAGCAGCAACAGGTACAACAGCCACGAATCAGACTATCAACTGAGTCAGATGCGGAATACGACGAAAGGCACTCGAGTGCAGGGCAGCAGGAAAATGAGTGTTGCATCGGATGAGGGTACCCTCATAGCGAATGCGCAGAGCAAACCCAAGGATAACGAAGTGGGTATTATGAGGACTGTGGACATCTCAATGTCAGTGGCCTCGCGCGAGTGATAAGCGCCAGTCGCCTGTTCTTGGGAAACAAGAGCAAGGGTTTGACATTGGGGCAGCGCGATATGCTACCATGCCTGTCGCTGACAGACCCATTTTTGAACCGGATTTATTATGGATTTTCAAAATTACGGGATTTTCTTACCTTCAGATTTTCTTACCTTCACAATTTACGCTACGGCGACTGGCTATCCAGTTTTACCTAAATATTTAATTTTTGGGACGATATACACCTGGTTTACGGCTCTCAATGTCTATGCTCCGGCGAGTCGGTGGTAGCAGGCCCATAAAAACTGGCAAACATCATTAGCCGGTATATTGAATTGTTGCGAGATACCACGGACCGAAGACTTGCTATTACTGAATCATAAGGCTTTACTTTCTATTGGATTTATTTGGATGGTTGAAAATACAACACATTTTTCTTTTGTGAATCTTGAGCCTAACCTGTTTTCTGACGAACTCAATGCCAATCTATACCTAGTGACTATGACTGGTGATAAAGTCCTCCCTTGTCCGCGGGGGAGTTCAAAGAAACGTCATTTAGCTAGGCGGCAAGTACATGGCCTTGATTCCCATATAGCCCTCGAAAACAATGCTGATTCTCTAGCGCTGGTCCCGCCAGTATTAGGTCATTAGGTAGATTTATGTGAGGAGCCTAGTGTCTTCTTCGACCGTCGGATTATATCTGACATTCGGTAAGGTGACGGTTGTTGCTCAGCGGCACACATCCGTAGCATGAAGTGGCCCTAGAAGATTTGCCGCGTAACAATGGCCCATTCCTGATTTCAATAGTGATTGAGCAAACTAGAAAATTGTGGTTATATAATCAGAAATCTGGTTTAGGTATCTGAGATGCTCGCTTTCCTATGCCTTCTTTGAATACGGGTTTTATCCGTGAGAGGCATATAGAGCTATTGAGCGGAACTGTCGGATTGACTTCAATCCTAATCAAGAAGGAAAGAAAGTTATCGGCCTTCCAGTGCATGAGTAGACCGTAACAAAACCTTGACTGGTCCAAGGTCAGAACCCGAACCTGCGGGTCGGTCAAGGGTTGGGACCCGTACCCAGAACCCGCGAACCCATGCGGGTTTTGTTAACCCACAGGTTAATTGCCAAGAACCTATTATGGGTAGAGTATCTTGATAGGCTATATTTTCTGCAAAAAAATGGAGTTATTTAAATAATAGGTTTATAGTTACAGCATGTTTGCAGTGTTTCCCAACCTGCGGGTTACCCAAAACCCGTACGGATGTGGGCCCGTTCCCAACCCGCGGGTTCAGACCGTGTACCCAAACCCGGCCCATGATGGGTGGCCCCCGGGTTGTGTCAAGGTCTATGCTTGCAGATGCAAATCTGCGCAATTTGAACTATCTTACTCTTGCCCTGCTGCTCTTGTATAATGATGTCAGTTGTCTTTGCGTTTCGATACCGCTTAAGCTGTACCAAACTGACCAAACCAATTAGCTTGAAAGAGGAAGTTTTCCGTATAAGAAGGGCTCTTTCAAGGGGAAGATCACTAGATGCATAGCTTGATCAGGAAGGTGACAATCATCCCGTTCGTGGCTCGTTGTCTTGTTGGAATGGGAGGGATATAGAGATGTGTAGATCAGATCCCGCTTCTCTAGCTGCAGGTTTCTCATACAATTACAAAGACTATCTAATCCTAGTAGGCAAGAACTGGTCTGGCCCAAAGAAGAAAGAGGAAATAATTCCGTATTTTCGTACTCCACGGCTGGGGGCCCAGTTCTATCAAGACCCAACTCCCTAGTCCGGTGACCCGCAAGTTCCCGAACCCAGCTACCGGCCCGGATATGCATAATATGAACGGAAGTTGCTTGAACAGTTGTTGCGATCATTGTGATGATGCAGAGGGTGGCTCTTTGGCGGTTACTACCCCTGGGTTATTCAGTAAAAGAATAGACGCGATCAGGAATTGCATCATCGTAGCGGGCAGCTCTGGCGTTGCCGGCGATATCATACCCACTTCCCCCAAGGTACGCCTCTTGAACCTCGATATAGCACCTGGGCGGTCCACAATGCATAAATATGTACAACGCCCCCAGCTCGCATTAACCGTGACCGAGACCTACCTACTCAAGCCTCCAGTACCCCGGCGCTGTCATCCATTTCCCAGGGCACCCGAGGAATATGCTTGTGCCAGATAACAATATTTTCGAAGGCTATGCCACGGAGCCGGAGAAATTGTGGTCATATGTTGATGGCAGGGACCACGGCGCCATGTGTTGGGGGCCCCGAGGTCGATGGACTGTGGTTTCAGGTGTTTAATGCAGAATGACGAGCTCACGAACAACAAGAGGGCTGAAGAGCTTGCCAAGAGCTGTCCTCGTTCCTGCGACGCGACCGCTAGGGAACCGTGAGGCCTCAATATCGAACCGAAAGATCAAGGAGTGGTTAGGGTTCCAGAGGATAGTTGGAGGCAGTAATACCTGCCGGATAAAAGTTAATCTTCAATGCGGGATGGTACTTGAACAACGAGTGCATATAGTAGCCTTAATACGAAGGCTATAAATTTGAATGTGTGCTTTCTTGGTCCTGCGTACTGCACCATCAAGCGTTGCAGCGCCCATTCAGTGTCCCCGCCGTTGTAGATTTATCGATTCTGCTTGTTCCGTCTAGATGTCCTCAGGGTTATCCCGTTGACGGTACAAACGAGCGGATGTGGCGGTTATTATGAAGGCGAAGGTGTTGTTGATTTTGCTAAGCTTGGCTCTCGACGATCCGAGAGGTGTCGGCGGTGCGGATTAACGTACATCTGATAGCAATTATTAAGACATACAGGTCCCTCCAGATCAATCCTTCGACACCAACTTCAGGTAATGGAGCTGTAGATCTAAGCCCAAATCTATATTAAAAGAATATAGATTGCCATCTCTTGCACCATCCATATACCCCACTCAGCACCTGACCCTGGGTCCATTATATATATATCATCCCGGGGCAACAGGGAGGGGCTGGATCATGAATCCTGAATAGCCTTTAGCCTTGTAGCGTAGCCTTAGATTACACTAAGAATTTCCATGAAATGCGCACGGTGGGCGAATCTGGATTCGACGTCCTCCCAAGTCGACTCAACAGGATCCAAAATTTCAGGGATGGATCTGATGCATAGTACGATCCGTCCCACTTTATTAATTGGGGTTGTATGGGTAAATGCTACCTCGATGTCGCTGACCTATATATTTTGCATGGAAATGGTGCTATCAAGCTGCTGCCTGGAATGGACTAGGTGACCTTAGCAATCTGAGTGCCCAGTGCCCACAGAGGGGGTAATGATGGCCCCGGGAAGCTCAGGGCTGCTAGCTTGGTAGAAAAGCTAGCCTTGAATGATTCCCATCATAGCAAGTTGCAGGGATACCGTTAGTAATCCAGTAAATATTTCTGAGAATGTACTGCAGAATTCCATAAAGTAAATATATAGAAGCGCCGGCCCACGTGCATAGACCCTTAGCTTGAGCATTAAAGGATCTCTGCAATCCGAACCTTTTTTATTTTTTCCTTTATTCTTCATTTTTTTATATTTATTATAAGGAGGGTGTCACTGCACCGAGGGATCTACATATTCAGGTATAGAAGTTGCGGACATGCAGTAGGTGAGGGAGCAGCCCTGGCCTCGCGACCGGACCGATCCGTCGGACGCCGCCAGTGGTTGATATCCTAAAAGGGCTTAAACTGGCCCACTAGTCCCGCAGTAGTTCTCTTGCCAAGCTGTCAAGAATGAAATTGGGTGTGAAGGACTTTTCTGCACGGGACCAAGCGGAGATCTCCAGGTTCTTAGCTCCTCCATTGACATCCTTTCCACATACACACACGCCTCTTTAACCCTGTCCCTCATCGTTCTATCGTCATCTCGACATCTGGTCGTCATCCGCGGCGGAACTGTCTCTCAACAGGCCCAATAACTGCAATGGCCTCATCCGACAGTATCAAAAGCACTGCGTGTACGGAATGCCGTAAAAAAAAGGTACGTCGCTTTCTTCTCGTCGAGATGGTAAACTGACCGATTCGGTAGACAAGATGCTGTGGCAATTGGGCTCCATGTAAACGCTGTGCGAAATTGGGCCTCCACTGCTCGTTACCTGTCAACACTGCCGCTGCCGGGAGCTCACGCCGTTCAAAGCAGCACCAGAAGCACCAGAAGGATCAGCAGGACCGTCGCTCTCCTCTTCCTCGTCCGAACGGGTATCATTTTGGCAAACTCCGCAATCCAAACTGTCGTTTTGCATCGAATTTGCGCAAGGAGAGCGTGGATGCGAAGAACACCAGGAACTCCGGCAGGGCGATGCGCGTCCGACCGCGTCCTGCGCGAGACGCGTGTCCGCTGCCAACCGTCGCCGCCGCCACCCCGTCCCGCGTCCAGGAATTAAAAACTGAGCAACAATTATGTTCTGTAACGTATCCAACTCCTTCTGAGAGCCAGAAAACCGGCGACCTACGAGACTGGGTCGCGTCGCCGGCCGCCCGGGCCAGCGACAGCGATCACAGCGGCCTCGTGGCGTGCCTCGCCGAGGCCGCCACTACCCCGGCAGAGGCCCTAGAGCTCTTCACTCTGTTCGGCGAGCGCATTGCTCCCTTCATCCCGTCGCTATATGCCACGGATTTCACGGCCCTCCCTACCCAACCGTTGTATGTTCTGGCAGCGATATATGCGGTCGCTCGGTACTTGCCCGACTCTACCGCTCTGCGCGATCGCACCGGTTGTATTCTTCGACGCTTAATTTCCGAATTGATCTTCAGATCCACGGCGAACCGGTCAAGCATTGAAAAGGCGGAGAACATGCAGGGCCTCGTCGTGCTGTACGCGTGTTGCGAAGCGACCGGCCCCAACCACGAGGACCAGCAGGCATTCCCATACTTCGACATGCTCTTTCTTAAAGGGATTGCTGAGGCTTATGCCTCGAAAATAAGGCTTGGGCTCGATTGTCCGCTGGACAAGGCCTCGGACGACAAATTGCCGCTGGTGTGGGAGGTCTGGCTGTACACCATGAGTCACCAGTAAGCCCACTGTCCGCCAGCTCTTCGATACCCTCCTTTCCACTGACTCATTGCAGCTGTGCTGTCCTTCACGGCTGTCCCCGGACTCTTTCTGGTTCTGTAGAGCTTCATCGCGCTAAATCCGCCCTGGAGCAGACTGTGGATCATCCTCGCATCCGCCTCCTGCTCGCCGAGTGCGAGCTCTGCCTGCTCTGGGAGAATGCCTCATCTATCCCGGCGAGCTGCCCGAAAACTGTCAATGACGCCTTAGATCACTGGGGATTTCAGTGGCAAGATTTTTTGACCGGCGGTAGGTGACATTCCTTAGCCTCCGTTGATTTTTCTCTGCTAAATGTGTCTTGTTGCTGAAGCTGCCGCACCCGGCCACCAACTGTTTTTTCACTTCCACTTCACCCGGTTCCATCTCCTTACACACCTGGTTGATGAGGTAGGCGAAATCTATATTGCTATGAATGAAACTTTGGAGGCAGCCCAAGACTTTCTACAATGGTTCAAGGATCTTTCCCCCGTATCCAAGGACCGTCTGCGCTATCTGTGCGACTTCGCCTTTGTACTCATGGTCCATGTTTGCTTGTGCGTTATTCGAGCTCTACGGGGCGGGCTAGTGCTACCTAAGTGTCGAAAAGAGTTTTTGGAACTGGTACAGGACGCGGCGGTCCTGATGCAGTCATTAAGCGCTAGAGCTGACACACGGCCGGCAATCTACGGCCGTGCACTCGTCGCCATGTGCAGACAGTACCAAAGTAGTCAAGTTGACGGTATCTCTGCTAGCGCTACTAACAATCTACGCGATTCAGCAGAAGTTCTTGACCTGCCGCGGCAGACTCAACTTGACATGGAAGTTCCCATGGCCGCTGAAGCTCTCATGGATGAGGAACTCCTCCGTCAAAGCCGATTATCACCGGGCTTTTGGACGTTGGACCCGGATATTTCCGTGTTCGACGGAATAATAGCCGCTATTCCCGTCCCTGAAGAGTTCGAGATGATTGACAATGTAGCCCTACATTCTGTGAGCCCGAAGAAGGCAGGGACTAAACATTAAGCTCGGCAGCTTGGACTAACAGTTATTCTTAAATGCGGGAACGCGATACAACGTACAGAACCATGACTGTTTCCGAATCTCCGGCAAATTGGCCAACCTTCAGAACAGCCTGGACACATCCCATAGCATATGTCCGTTCAGCCATCGCTGGAAGGGCGCAAAGCCCGTCACTATCTCCGTTAACTTTGATTCCTGAGGCCGCAAGTCGACGGCCGAAACCCGTGTGGGAACGTCATGTGAGCACCCGAAGCCCTCCAGAGTCCACTTTACCAACCGCTGTGCTTAGTCCCCAACCAATTGTTCTCGTATGGCAACAATATTTTGGTTAATGGCTCTGGCATGTGACATTCGATTGGTCTTCACAGTGATCCCAGAGATGCGTTCCTCGAGCCAGGCGGGCAGGAAGAACACGGAGAAGCCTTCAATTGGTTCCAGCGAGCGACGACAATCCAGCGCGCGGAGTTTGGATTTTCCACCATGGACAAAGTTGTCTTCCGGGGAGGGCTGTCGAGGTGGTCAAGTTCCAGAGATTTGGCGAAGGCGCCCTGGTTGAGGAAGACGAGGAAGAAAGGCAAGTTTTGGAGCTTGGTTCAAGAAGCCCTGAATAACAGATCACTTGGGTGTCAAGGCCGAAGTCGAGGTCTTCTGCGGCGCGCTGTTATCCTTTCTGTTGGACTCCGAACGCGAGGCCGGATATTGCACGAAGAATAGTTCTGAGGACTCCTTCTGCCTGACAAGCTACCCAAGTTATACGACCGCAAGCTTAGTTCAGGGAAAAAAAAACACCATAGATAGGCAACCTAAATCTAGGTACGTACGTGGGCATTTTTCGAGCATCAAGGCGCAATTGTCTAGTACAGCAGTAAAGATGATAGCAAGGTCAAGAAGACAGTTCTTCCAGTCGCGCAAGTCACCTGAACTCCGTCATTGTCTGGGTTTCTTTAGCAGACTATTCTGGTGTCTGCACACTGTGGCAAGCAATTGCGGAGTGTCTACGAGTCACAGTGGGCTGTTCAGGATGCTGTTCGTACCGGGAGCTTTGCCCACCAGGTGATAATTATTCTACTATTATTATATATTCCAGATACAGCAAAGATGTCGGACATGAGGTTAGCATTTTGCGCTCTAAATACCGTATTAAATAACGGGGTCGTATGATATCTTGTTTAGATAAAGACTACAGTTCGTTGAAGGAGAAATGTAGACTCCGCCAATAATAATGAAGAAGCAGGAACTGGATTCGTCGTCAATGAGAATACCAGTCCCACGCTCCTCGTGAGCTGCCGAGGAATGAACCTAGTCCGTAGCTGGGCAAGGTCTTTCAAGGAGGCTCTAGTGGACAGTGGCGGTGATGACATCCCCTCGTTTTCTTTCTCAGTCATAACTCAGGGCCAATTTCCCAGTCACCTCACAGAATTCGAAGAAAGCGTCAGGCAGACCCATTTGGTCATTGCAAGTCCTCTGTTTTGTGATTTTCGAATAGGATGTTAGGATCCCTCATGGTGATGCATCCTGACGGCCGAAAACGTCGGGTCAGCACGTGTGTTCCTTGCCATACGAGGAAACAAAAGGTATGTGAAGCAGGGCATCAGAGCAAGAAAAAGGCGCTAATATTGTTGTCTTCTTCACGATTTATTTCTGGTGAGCTGTGTAACCGTCAATATCCATGCAATCATTGTACGCGCCGTCGAAGACCAGAGGAGTGTCTCTATAGTGGCTCTCCGGCAGTGTCACTGACCTCGAAGATTCAGCCTCCTCGACAGGAGGCTCAGGGTCGCCCGCTAGAGACGGCAAAACCCTCTATGGTTCGAGCGAACCTCCTCGAGTCCGGTGGACCCCGCTCTGCCGTTTCAGACGAGGCCAAGAGGCACTCGTACAGCCGCCGCTCCGCCCTGGCCCAGTCGTTTGGTTACTTTGAGGATAGCTCCTGCAATACCATGGCATTGCTCCAGCGGGTAGCGCTCTCACTAGATTCCTTACAGTGGACGCTGCAAGTGTTGACCCGACTGACCAAGTCTCGTTAAGTAGTGGGACGTTGAGAGTCATGGTGACAGCCATGGCAGCGAAACAATGGCATCCGATATCCATCTCTTTCAGCGTATGGCGCGGGATCTCGGCCGAATTCCCAAAGGCCAAGTACTTGATTTCCTTGTGCAGTACTTCGTATATGAGTTGAATTAGTATGCGTTTCCTGAGCCGGAAATGGTTCCGAGAGGATTTGCTAATCAGCTTGCCGTCAGCATGAAACAGATTATCCATGCCCCTAGCACAGTATCAGCTGTGGTGGACCGAAAATCAACCGTTGCCTGTGCGCGACGTCGAGTTCGCCGTCCTGATCCTCCGCGTCAGCGCATACACAGCGCACTTTCTCCCGTCTCCTTCCCATATGGTGGACAGTATCGGCGGGGTCTCGCTCACTGACATCCGCAATACCTGCAGCGATGTTGGTGACAGCCTAGCTCAGGCCTGCTTGTCTCTGGATTGGAAAGGGTCGCTGCTGCGCGTTCAGCATACTCTCTTCCTTGCTCTTAGATTCTCGTGCGAGGGCAGAACCGACCGATTTTGGGAGTGCCTTGCCGCGTCCAGTCGCGCGGCCCAGAAAGCGGGCATCCGCGCTATGCGCCACTTCCGGGTACGGATGGGGCCCAGAACCTGGAAAGGGAGATAGAGCGAAGGATGCTTTGCAATCTGTATGTCCTAGATAGCCATTTGTCCCGGCAGCTAGATCGAGTCCCGTTTCTTCCTGACGACATAGTGTCAGACGCCCTTCCCTGGTTG
Source organism: Aspergillus latus (assembly GCA_013306195.1). NCBI lineage: Eukaryota > Fungi > Ascomycota > Eurotiomycetes > Eurotiales > Aspergillaceae > Aspergillus > Aspergillus latus. The sequence continues at coordinate 43,205 of VCRL01000200.1, forward strand.
CTTCTTGTACCAGACACCAACACCGATGCTAGTGCACCAGAGATTTTCACGGAGCGGCTCATGCAAGTGCATCTGGGTCGATTCTGGCGCAGCTTCGGGCCGCGGCGAAAGTTTGAGTACGACCCCTTGGAGGGTGAGCAGCGATATGACAGGTTTTGCGCTGAATATCTACCGACGCTGTCACCTGCGTTGGCACTAGAGCTGGACACCTAGTGGGACGCTATTTTACCTAAGCTACCTATGCAGCGACAGCTCCTGCAAATTGCAATCTTTGATAGCATATGTTGGAACTTCCGGCCGCTGCTGCTACTCAAGCCCACGCAAATCGCCCGCCTCGCCCCGTACAAACAGGTATTGCTGCAGTCGCAGAAACAGTGGCTGGCCCTGGCAGCAATCAAGGAGCTGGAGTCTGTCACAGCATTGCACGCCATGTTTGGCAGCTCCCATACACTCTTTGCAGCCATCGTATTCAACACCTTTGAGGCTGCCGTGCTCCTGCTTAGTCTTTGCTGTCACGGGGACTTCCTCCTTGACCACGTGGAGGAGAATATTATGCTACTGGACGCTTGACGCGCGACAAGGCCCTCCAGGCGGCGGAGCAGGCACTCCGTCGGCTGCAAATGCTCGCTCAAGTTAGTGAGATGGCCGCATCTGGGGCTCATGTGGTGACCCAGCTCTTCATCAAGGCCACACGAAAACAGGCGTCGGAGCCGGTGACGCTGATGGGGTCCATTGGGAGCACGCCTTTGCCGGGCTCGTTGCTGAATCTGCTTGGCCTGGACGACGATGCTGGGTACAGGGCTTCCGCGGAGCACTCTAATCCTAGCTGGACGTCCGAGTCAATGCCGACAGTGGCGGAGGACGGCTCATATTCAGTATTGCAGGAGTCGTGGCTGGGCTTTGCCGCACCTTGGACCGTTGGTATTTACTCGTAGCATTCTCCAATTTGTGGTGACTGATGGGCTAGAACAGCTTTCGCAAGAGTTCATGTCCTGTACTTCAGGGATTTCGTGGGACTTGTTCTAGATATTTCTCTCGAATCCTCCATACACCTCAAATATATTAGAAGTATTCGACGGCAATCCAATAATCAGTCTCCATATGTCCTCCGTAACAGGTCTCACTCACACCAGCCCCGGCGTTAAGGGGTAATACCGAAAAAACTGACATGCTGGGATGATGGTGTCCTGGGTCGGATTATCCTATCACGCTGACACCATTTAGGATTCAGCAGGAGTTGTAGTCTCCTCCATGCAGCTGCAAACTAGGGAGCGAATCATTTTCCTAGGGATCCATGAGCCCCGCAAATTCATCGGTGTCTGCGAACCCAATTCGTTTATATATGCACTAGTTCCATGAAGATCGGGGTCTCTGGCAACTGTCGGCCGATACGCATCGGACAAAGCCTCACGTTTTATGACAAAGAACAAAGGGACCCTGGATGATACAAGCCTGGTGACATGGTGTGAACCGGTACGTCATGAACAGACAGGTCAATGGATACAAGTGGACTGCCACTGTACTCTTACAAATGCGAAGAAACTTCTGCAGTGGCTTTTCTTTCCGCGATATCGTATCAGTAGATAGCTATCCAATCGGCGACGGCAAGTTGATTCAATACTTGAGTGCTAGGGTTCGAAAGATTGAACGTGGAAGGTGAATGGCCTTGTGACGTTCTTGCTCAACAGTTAGACAAGATGAAAGGAGAAGAGATCTATTGATTCTTTCCTCTGTCAGAGCATATTTCGCGGCCCCAGAATGGACTTCAACACTCTCAAGATACAGTAGCTTCAAGCGTAAGGAGAGTGTCTTATATGGTTACTGAGGGTGATAAGCAGGCTGCGTTATAGAGTGATGATTTTAGAGAATATAGATTGCTACCTTCCGATATCTTGGAGTTCTAGTGTGGATCACTTAGATCCTCTTCCCTTCTCTCTTTTCCTTGGAATCTACAGCAAGAGTACATTCGTATCTCAGCTTTATTGCAGAATGACCACAGTAGTGACGATGTATCTGCTGTATTTGATCTATAACGAAGCCAGCTATTCCGATACAAGTCCGGTACGAACTCCGGTACCGGTCTTGTATTGGGGTAAGTCTCACCTGACAGGCTTCTAACATTGAGAACTTGTTTTCAAGTGCTCCTCATGACTCCGTATCCCAGTGAATCAAGAAAAATAGCTTGAACACGGATCTGAATCTGCGAAATACTACTTCTAATACTGTGGACCTGGAAAGCCAACCGAAGAAGGAGTGAATCTGTACCGGGCACGTCGCTCAATCCCCAGGTTATTGAATATGTCAGCACCGCCAACCAGGCGCAATCGTGCCCTGGCCTCATGTGAACCTTGCCGAGAGAGAAAAAGTCGATGTGATCATGGCAAACCAGTTTGCGCCTCATGCCAGCGTCGTGGGCTCGACTCTCGATGTTACTACCATCCCGCACCGCTAACCAAAAATCGAGGTGCACAAAGACTGACCATGCGTACGCTACCTCAATCCAACCTTGCTAAACAATCACGAAGCAAGAACCGCGCACAATGTAGCCAGGCCCATCTTGGACGGTCTGCAGCTGGACTGCCCAGATTCCACACGTGGCCTTTCATGTCGACCGTCTCTGACACGCTGCCACAGACGCCCACGCCGGGCTCGCGTGACAGCAAGGCTTATGAGGCCCATCTCGCCACAATGAAGGAGATTGTGTCTCAATTAAGATATCTCCCAGCCATTGAGAAGTGTCTCCATCAATACTATTCTTCTAAACATAACGGACTCGTACCGAAACTAGTCGTTCTGCACCTCCTGGAAACGCTCCGTACAGACCTGGTATCTTCAGGCCATATTCTCGGCGAAAAAGGAGACCGAGTAGAGTTGGGCGATATTTCAGAGATATCAGAAACTGTGCTGCTCTCTTCCTCTACAGAGGTGGTCATCAACCCATCTTCAGACCTGCAGGAATTCCTAGCCTTGTTTTGCGGCGCGAATCTTCGAGTCGAGACTATCGGTCTCTTATATACTATGGCTGCCCGTGCATCAGCCTTTTTCGTTGGTCACGACGAGGATAAGGATGGCGCATTTGTTCAAGATATGGTTTGGTATAGTACGTTGACATTACGACTAGCTCGTGACCTTGCACCTCAGTCGACCGACGTCATCATATGGTTCGCGAATGAAAATGCGCTGCTCCGATCATTCCTGGAAGGAGATGCGAGTGAGTCACTTCATGGAAGTTTTATCTATTGTGGGTTACTGATTGATTTCAGGCCTCGGTGTGTGGCGTCTGGTAGGCGATCTTACGACAGATTTATTGGCTCTGGGCTTGAACAGAGAAGCGACATATTCCCCTGACAGAACACCGTTTTTTCTGGCCGAATGCCGGAGGAGATGCTTTGTAACTGAATATTATCTCGAGAAAATGTTTGGCTTGGTGTTCAATCTACCTCCTCGCATTACCTCTCGATATGTCGACGTCAAGCTTCCCCTTGATTTATCAGATGACGAACTTTTCTCGCAAACTCCCGAGGAACTAGAGGAAGCAAAGAGTCGGCTCACAGAAGATGGCTGGAACACGGACGGGAAACTTAGGGCAGCAACCTGGGCCCGGCTACGATATATTTTGAGTCAATTTCGAGAAGAAATCGTGGAATATCATTTTCAAACATCGCACGGAGCTGACCCCGCTCAGCTCAGGTATGAACCATTAAGTAGAGAGATGCTTAATAGCCACTGACAGCCATTTAGAGAGTTGTCTTCTCGATGCCGCCAGACTTGGGATAACCTGCTTCCTCACCTGAGGTATACTGAAAAATGCTGGGAATCCAACATGCCTCTTACCGATTGTTATATGCATGCGAAGATTCATCTGGCCTACCTCCAAATCCATTTCCAGATATACCACCTCCTTGGAGAAGATAACTCATTTCCGCTTCCCGAGCTGCTTGATGTGTCTGCGAACATACTGGAGACAGTTGTGCGAATGGGAAGTACTCGCAAAAAAGGTGCCCTTACCTTCAATGATCTGCCTGAAATCGTCCGTACTCCCCTACCTTTACCGTACCATTCATTTCCGCAAAGCTGATAGGGTGAAGCTCCTGTCCTGCGGCTTGTCCTCTGCCGCGGTCATTTTGACTGCATTAGGAAAGGTCACGCAAGATCCTTTAACAATCCTTCCGCCTGGCATAAAGACATCGGCTGTGATTAGGAATCTTTCCGTACTTGTATCGCATCTTGAAAGTGTGTCCAGTTCCCGAGAAAGAAATCAAGCGTTCTGCTTGCAGGCTGCAAGAGCCATCACGCTGAAGCTGGACAAGATCTTGGACGAGCTTGCGACATCAAAGTTTCAGTCAACTTCTGATGTTCCAACGAGCACTGACATCAGCCCAATTTCGGTTCTGACCCCTGATGTTGACAGTTTACTCACTGATGGAGCTGGGGAGATTGGCGCTATCAATTTGGACGATTATGAAAGTTTTGATCTATTGTCTTGGGCAATCGACTTCGACCTGGGAAACACGGCCAGTAACTGGACTATGATGTAAAATCAAAACCGTAGCGAAATTCAAGGGTGCCAAGGTATATATATCGTCTTAGGGTTAGACAACGAGAGAAGTACTTATATTCAAGACTCTCTTGTTTCTGGGCCCAGAAGAATAAAACTTTTTTACAAGGTGACGCGAGATACATGGCACTCTGGTTTTCTAGCTCTAATTCTAGCGATTCTCATGCCCGACTTGATCAGGCAGATATTCTATGATCTCAGTGCATCTTTGGTGTAGAGCAGGGGGTACTAAGAAAATGTGACCCTTATTGTATTTTCCCGAAATGAGCTTCAATTCTGCTGTTGCTGACCGTCCAGTTAAATGAGAATTCTCGAGCCTCCGGCTTCGATCTGGATCGCAACCTCGAGCTACTTCTTGTCTCGTCTATGCTCTTATTCGCTGACTATGTAGCCTGCCTGTTGTATCTACTCCGTTATTCTGTTCTAAATATATTCCTGAGCCTGCACCTAGACATTCTCCCTCGGGCACTCGGTCGAGATGGGAATTACTGTCCATTTACTTTTGGTGCATACTTCCTCAAGCCAATGGTCAGGTTTTACGCTCGATAAGTGAAAGCGCAGAAGCATGCAATATGATGTAGACCCGTATACATTCATGCGGGAGTATGGTAGATGAAATCTTACGCTGTAGCAGTCCACGGGTCGCGAGTTTCTAATGCCCAGAATCACAGTTCAACAGCCTTTCTCAGACTGCTAGTTACGTCATCCCGTACCTTACGCGTTTTTCAATATACTTCAAGCTACTATTTTCCAGATCGTATCTCAGCATGATTCGCATTGTTAAGATCTTTGGATAGGATATGAATTGGTTTGATCTGTCAAAATTGCTCAGAGACACCCTGCTTGGGAGGGCTTATACGCGACAGGGTTACCCTGCATAATGCCTGATAGCATTTCCTAAATGTCCATGAAAATAAATGCTGACTTTAACAACCCTTGCCTGTTGCTTAGATGTGACTACTGGTATTGGCAGAATATGTATTGATTTGCTCGGGCTGGAAAGAGCAAATGGACGCGCTGCATCATGATGCATGGTGATGGCTGAGCTATAGCAAACATTCACCGGCGCAGTAAAAGATAGGATCCGAAATCTCAATTGTCGCAACCAGACTTGCTGACCGGTGTTGATGAACATTGGATTAACAGAGGAGATCTTTCCTAGTAAGAACGGTCTCTGTGTTCCGAGCGCCGGTGATCCAACGATGACAAGCTTTGGTAACATTAAGATCTGCGTCTCAATATCATCTCTGTAGGGACTACCAAGGCTATCTACGCGAAAGTGGCTGTGCATGCAGGTGAGCACTGCCGGGCTCCCTGTCACGGCTCCCCCCAAGCCGAGCCTCGCAGCGCTTTTCTCATCTATTCATCAAGTCCTGCTATGCACTCACACCTTAAGTTGAATATTCAGAATCTTTGGTCTGCTTTGCTCCTGAAGAGATGTCGTCTGCTCGCAGTGTTCCCCATCCGGCGTTCATCGAGGAATACGACGAGGACGCGGAGGCCATCCTTCCAGATACACGCCAGGTCGCGACATCCTTACTCAAACCAAGCATTCAACGGGCATATGACGGATACCAAAATATCCCAGTGGATGTCAGTCATCAATCAGCATTGTTTGACAGCCTTTATGATGGGACCGAGCCCCGAACTCCCCTACGAACAAGCACGCACTCAACTGTTTCATCCGAGGAAAATCTGAGCCGACGTCACGGGAGAGTATCTCCTCGTGAAGATTTATTTCCATTCAACGACCCTCCATGGGCAAACCACAGTGCAGATGCCTTATTCGAAGAGATTGAGCGGATGCGATCCTTGCACACGTCGTCCCCAACGGGAGCCCGTGTGGCTACCAGATACCCTTATAATCACCGAACTAACGAAGAGTCAGAAACTTCTTTGCCTCTTGAGACAGCGTCTGTTCGCAGATATGACGATGAGGTAGTGTCACGACAGTGCCGGTCTCGACAACAGAAATCCCCATCTACTAAACCTCAAGGCTATTGTCCTCCTTCTGGTCGTCATTCGCAGCCATATGTGCAAACACCATATACCATTTATCACCCTCCGTACTACCCCTCGCCGTACGCTTATCAAAGTCTACAGCTACCCTCGATTTCCTTCCGCAGTGCTTATGCATCGCCGTATTACTGGTCTGCCCCAGGAGCCTCATATCCACCGCATGGTTCGCGACCCCACGGTAGCGCTCCATCCGGTGCCGGCGAAAATCCCAACCCGATCAATGAAGCGACACCCCAGGTCAATAATCCCACTGCAAAACCGGCCCATCGTGTTATAAACCTTCGTACATTGCAGTCAGACCGGGAGGAGGACGTGCCAGGGAAGATTTCTAGACCGTGGAGAGCGCTGACGAAAGAGATTCCTGTGAATATCCCAGGCCGACCCAAGATGAAGCTCGAGCGATATGATATAGTGCAAAGCCGAGTCGTATCTGGTGCACGATTTGGGAAAGAAAATGCTGCGATTCTGACATACGATGCAGCACAGGATGAAGAGCGTCGCTCCGAGACTTGCTGGATGTTCGTCATACCAAAACATCTTGATGGATTCATCAAGGCCTTTCCATGGTGCATCTTACTAACACCATCGTTGTAACAGGCACTACACTAGCGATACAATGGAGTTGGAGTCCTTCATGGTTTGCCCATCACCAATCAGATAACGCATGTTTTGATTAGCTGACAGTTCGTTTAGATGGAAATCTTGAGGCTGAAGGAGGTTCCCGAAAATGCCTTCCCAATTATCACCGAGCTATTTAAAGAGCTGGAGCAGGGGTATGAAAAGCCCTTTGTCTATGGGAGATATCTGGAGCCAACGGTGAGGCGGTTTGTTGGCGAAGACAGCGACGAGGATGGCAAGAAACCAAAACCGAGTGTGGAGGTTGTATTCATTGACTTCCCATATCTGAGCCTCGAACCTTTCCGACCTCAGGCCAGCACGAGGCGGGAATCCGTTCATCCTGTTCGAAGCCTTCTGCAGTTTCATTACTCGTTTGTGTCGACAGTATCCAGAGACGAAGACCAAGTATCTTGCAACACGGGAAACCAGCTCGGTGGACTACATGTGCCGCAGATTTGGATTCTCTTGATTAACAATGGTAAGCACTGCCATCTGCATTAGTTTTGCGGTACTAACGTGCATAAGAACTGATCATCAGTACTGGCCCCGTGGATATCGACGCGGTGCGAGGGAAGTATATCCACTTGGAAAGGGCCAGGCCTTCACCCTCGTTCCGTGAGCAGAGGAAGATTTGTATACATGGCTTGCCGGAAAAGCAGTACTGCTTCTCTCTAAACCAATGCAAAACGTGGTTTGAATTCCTCAAGACATTCCTCGGCGTCCTAGATCCAGGACAACCCTTGATGACACTGTTCGTCAATGATTCCTGGAGGGATAAAGTCCAATTAACGTAATTCCCGATCGACCCGACCATCCCGATCGACCCGATAGCTCCCTCCAAAATCTATATATTCGTCAACTTTGAAGCTATCCCTAACAACCAAATATAATAAAAATCATTTGAATTACAGATTCTGAGGATTAG
>VCRL01000200.1:51777-68701 GCA_013306195.1 Aspergillus latus
GGGGGGTAGGAGTTGCCAATCTTATATTTAACTTTTCCAGCACCATAGAGGGATCAGATGGGATTATCCTAGCTGCAGCAAATCCTTTTTGAATATTTTGTGGTTTAAAGACCTCTTGGTGAGCTGCAGGATAGGCCTTTAAGAAATCCAGCTTGTTAATATGGTTAAATCCTAATTGACCTTTTTGCTCAATAAGCTTGCCGTATGCCTTCTTTAAAGGCCCAAAACAGCCAACATCCAAAGGCTGCAGAAGGTGAGATGAATGAGGAGGCATGCAAATAGGTATAATATTATTCTCCTTGCATGCTTGATCAAATTCAGGCGTTAGATGACTTCCATGGCCATCTAGGATAAGCAATCGATACCCCCCTCTTGTACGTCCATTTGTTGAAGGAATAAAGACTTTTTGAAGCCAGCAAAGGCCAATTACATCAGTAGTCCATCTATTGGTGCTTAATTCAATTCTCCAATCTGATGGGATAGCTGCTTCATCAAACCATCCCTCAATATGGACCTTCCCTTTGAAGATAATAGTTGAAGGTATAGACCACCCTCTTGTATTGATGTATTTAATTGTTGTAACCCATTCCCGATTGCCTGGCTGAACCAGATAAGGTCTACCAGGCATCTCAGCTCTAGCAACTACCTTGGTAGTTGCAATAAGTCCCATAGCAAAGCCAGTTTCGTCAAAGTTGTAGATATCTTCATCCTGAATACCCCACTGATCTTTGATATTTTATAGCTGCTCGAACCATGAATAAATAACCTTTAGATTCTCATATAATACCCTTTGATGACTGTACTTTCGAGCAAATCTGCTTTTGATTTCTGGGCGGCGTTTGGTGAACTCTGTAACCCAGTTCTTTCCTATAGGCCGTGGGGTAGTAGGGCTTTCTGCCTTAAGGATCATGTAGGCCATTTCCCTCACCTGGGATTGCCTAGGGGGGCCGCCATGTATATCCATGGATACTATCCATCCTACCAAGGTCTCCTCTTGAAGCAGAGATAGTCGATGCTTGTAGTTGCGGAGTTTTGGCTTGAATTGGTGGCCCTTTGATCGATCATATAGGATTGTATAAGGTATATTAAAAACGCGTGCAGCTTCCTTGATACTGTGAATTTGATCTTGATTTAAAGCTTGTAATGCAAGTTGAAGTCTCCCCTCTTGCTCTACCAAATCTTGCTTTGTCTTACGCGCTTTTCGTGGCATGATGGGCGGTTGAAATTTGACGCGGCTCGACGCGTCGAATTTTTGGAGGGCGATCGGGTCGATAGGGATGGTCGGGTCGACCGGGAATTACGTTATTGGTTGGCAATGAACCCGTGTCGGAAACTAACTGGGCAGATATCATTAACAAAACTGAGCCCGGTGATATCACCATTCAACTCGTGCGAATGGCATCGTCACCAGAGCCGCAAAACATCTCTTTAGTGGCGTCTGGAACGCGGAACCCTGAACCCGCCATTGAGAACCAATTGGTGATTGCTTCAAAGAGCCATGCTAAACCCCGTTTCTTCCTGCCAACACAACCCAGCGAGTATTCGGGCCACCACCCGTACTCTCTATACTACACGAAACCCTTTCCACCGTTCAGCGATAGCACATGGTACGCAAATCCATATATTGATATATCTGGCCGTCACTCCTCGAATGCTACTCAGGCGCTGGTGGTGCGGCCAACAAATACAGGGCACGATACACAGCATAGGCGCCGTAGAAACGATAAAAGAAAGCTTTTGGCATTCCGTGGCGATACAGCGCAGCGGAATGTACAACCCATCGAGCTAACAGATCTCTCGGGCACTCGCCTGCAAATTCCATGGAGAATTGGTCAGTGTTGGGCGGTAATGTACCCTCCATGATAGTTGGACAAGGTGCAGCTTCCGCTAACGGAGGGAAAAATTGACTTCTAGAGTATGTACCCAGTAATTGGCATCAGGCTGCAAAATACTTCTGAGCGCAGACAAGCCTTCATCGCAGGCAATTATGTTCTTGATGGCCCAGACGGACCCATTGCTCCCGTCGACTGGAACGACGAAGTCTATCCTGGGATCTCAGTCGCAATTCGACTAAAGAACGGGGATGTACATAATGAACTAGAGGATAATTTGTCCCACTCAACCAAAGCAGACGAATTGTTCTCGCGTTCATATCCAGAGGACGAAGATACTGTTTCGCTCTTCGGTGAAGGCTTTGAAGAGAAAGGCGCAGGCGCTGGTGACGATGATGCTGATTCTAAATCAAACAAAGACTGCCAGTCCAGCAGCGCTGAATAATCGCCAGATAGTGTCACATCCAGGGCGGATCACGGAATCAATGTTTTTGATTATTTAGAATCCGAGGAGGACGATGATAAGTACCTGGACCGGAAAGACCCTCTGGGGGTAATGAATCCTTTTCTGTATCAAGTCCCAAATGATGCTTGGAAAAGAAAGGTACAAGCCCGCCCAATTTGCATCAGCAATTCCATCCTCAAGACGCTTATCTTCCCACTCAGGAGACTTTGGTTGAGCCACAGTCATCATCCCCCATTCCTTCCACCACATTAGATCCTTTATCGTCGTCGTCGCCTACAACCTCGTCTGCGACCACACCACTCTCAAGGCTACCGTCTGATCAAGCAGCCTTCGCTGCCGCCCCGGCGTTGCCCGACTCAGCAAGCATTTCCGGGATGTGTCCTCTCTTTGAGTGGAAAATCAAGGCTAAAATAAACCATGACTTTCTTGGCGATTCGTCTAATGAACGGTTCGAAAAACGGGAGCCCAATGAAGGGGGCGACTCTGGCGTCGGTACGCTACTGGAAGGTTGCGACAAGTAAGCCTTATATATTCTCAGGTTCCAGCCCGACGAGAGTGCAGTGATGGACAGTGTCTCTAACAGCACTTACATGAAAGTGCAGGTGGAGGTGGAGCGGACGAGAGTGAGGTTGTTCCATCTGGGTGAAGACTCGGACAGTGACATGCTAGAAAGGCAGGTCTGGGCACGAAAGGAAAGAGTTATACAGGCCGCATTGCACCTACTCGACTGTTTCATCCCGTTACACTATCAGAAGCTGGATGAATCCTGGCTGATTGGAAAATTCTTTGGCGCAATCTATGATATTGTGCGCGGTAGCGTGAGTCCTCCTGCATATCTGCTGAATATTTCGCTTGCAATTTTAATCAGGCTGCAAGGCTCCAAGTACACAAGCACCTACCTGGATAATATCGAGAGCATTCTTTCTTGCTTTGTCAAGATAGTCGATCGGATCCATGCGGGCGTCGCTCGTAATTCCAATGAGCGACCTGCAGCACCCATGCTTCCTCCTTCTTTAGTGCACGGGTTCCCACCTCTCATATTTCTAGTCTGTATCTGCAGCCAGTCGGTGGAGAAGAGGCCCAGACCTGGCACACCCTACAAGGATGGATTGAACAGTGCTACGGCTACTTGACTCGGGGCAAATATGAACTTATCAGCATGGCCCGTACAGGGGAATATACTAAAGCCGAGGTGTTTACTAGAGTACACGCTGAGGACATTATTGCCCTGGTTTTAAAAAGACTTGCGGAGCTACCCAGAACAAACCTCCATTGGCAGTATAAGACTATAGACGGATTTGATCTGTTTGAAATGTATAAGAGCCATATTTCACAATTGGTAAGTGCCTCCGCTTTACTGTGGCTTCCCCATTATAAAAATACTTCGTTTATTTACTGTCAATGCCAGGAGTTCCAGGCTCGCCGAAATCCGAGCTCCGATCTTTTCGATGCGTTGCAGCAACTTATGGAGGAGATCCAGATCATTCATCTCGTCCTTGACCAGCAACTGAATGTCCTCGATGATACTCTCGAGGTTCTGTCCTGCTCAGATGATCTTCCTACAAAGCTCAGCGCATCTGCTATATCTCGCAGCCGGCAGCACCTCAAGCAGACGCAACATGACCTTTCCCAGCTCGAAAGCATGGCAGAACGAGCCGCTGTAGCAGTACGTTTGCCACAAACCATCTCCCAAAACCCAGTCAAGAGTTACTAACCCAGTCCTCCCTTTTCTTTTCAGCTCCGGTATATGCTCGAGGTACGCAAAGAATCCAACAGCATAGCCATCGCATTATTTACCATTGTCACGGTCGTCTTCCTCCCACTTTCCTTTGTAACCTCTTACCTTGGTATGAACAGTGTCGACATCCGTGGTGGCAGTTTCACTCAAGGGCTGTTCTGGGCCATCGCTATCCCAATTGCAGCTTTCCTCGTGGGTGGACTCTGGGTTGCCCTTCGGTTTCGCAGACGCATCAGGCGAATTGCTATCGATAGATTGGATAGTTGTAGAAGATGGTGGCGCGGCACGGATACTACTACTACCTATCTAGGTACGAGCTTTAGCACTGTCGTTGTTGATAGGATGGTTTAATTAGTATTTAGCTTTGGTTCTGGGTGTCACAGGCTATGGCCTGGATCTTGGTTGTCGGCCATGCCCTCAACCTGGTTCTAAATAAGGTTTCTGCAACATCAGTGTACAGCCTCGGAAAAAGAGATTCGTCCTCGTAATTTCGGGAAAGAGATCCGTCGGCATGCAAGTCCAGGAAGTCGGAAGTCTTGACGTATGATTGGGAAAGGTTGATAAAGGGAGGAGGAAGATATCTGCGCTTCTATCTTTTGTTTCTTTCTCTAAGCTTTTGATACTCGTTTATACAGGACAGCTAGTTGAAAAAAATACTACCTACGCTCGTTACAACAGGCACAATCTAGTAGATATTATAATAGCCGCCTGACCAGCCGAGCCAGAAGATACCTACTACAAAAGCTGTACTTCCGACCATAACTGGGGGCAGACACTATTGAGGCATGATTACCCTGTTATTTGCCTTGAGCTTGTAGTAATATACCAGCTAGGCTTCTTGATATCATCAAAGCTACGCCTTCTTGCCACGTTCTAGTCAGCTTTCTATATCCTAAAGGCCATCATTAGGGTCGAGCAGCGCGCGTAAACTCCTCTTGTACATACTGAAATGTACTTGAGCACTTCCCGTACTACTTATAGCATACGCTTGCCTGGGACATATATAATAGCACTTGGAAACAGGTGCTTTATTGAACCTCCCCGGCTGTACAATATAGGCATACACCAGAATGTGATCTATATAAACCAAGCGCTTTATCGTAAAGCATTATGAACTGCAAATATAATACTCGTGTTAAGGGACGTATTTAGATGGATCTTCCTATCTAGACGTGCCGTACGTACAAGAAGGAATCGCTAAAGAAGAAATGAGAAAGAAGGATTGTTGTTGTGAGGAAGTCTTGTAGGTGGCTCACCGCCTTCAGGACAGCGCAGGCCTTGGCCGAGTCACTAAGGTCTAAGGTCCTTGTATAGGCAAAGGACCCATAACAACTCGTCATGTATCCAACTCGTACCGACTGTTCTCCGAGGCTGAATGTTCGCCAACCTTCCCTTTTCCTGGAAGCTCAAACACCTGTCTCCCTGTCCGATTCAGCTCAAACGGCGGCGCAGCCTTTACGCTGGCAGTTTGTGTAATAACTGGTGGCTCTTGCAGCGCATAATCGCCGCTTCTCTTTTTCCGACGCCGAAACCAGGATACTGCCCCAGCCACAACAATAAATATAACCCCAAACGCGACACTAACTCCAATCCCCGCCTTTGCGCCACTTGATAAACTGCCTCCGCCGCCGCCACCGGTGTCTGTCTCGGTTGGGAGGGGCGAGTAGACAGTGACTGTCACTGGGGAGGAGGTCAGGTCTGCGGATGTTTTGGATGCCTTGTGTGTGCGCTCATCATCTGCGATGGTTTCTGTTGTCTCAATGCCCTCAGTCGTGGGTTTATCGTCGAATGTAGTTATTGCAGATTCGGAAGTTAGGGTGACAGGCACCCATTCTTCCCACTCGCCCCCCGAGGTCAAGACATAAAAGGTCGTAGAATAGGTCGTAACCCCGTCGTAGGCTGGATCTTCAGAATCTGCGTTTGCCATGGGATCTTATCAAGATGATGCACTTTTGTAAAGTGAAGCGCACAGCAGGAGATTGTAAGAAGTCAGTCACACAATAATGGAAACTGTCTTCATGCTCAGGGGGTCAATCGTCCCTTTTTATTGTTACTCATTCCCACGTTGAGACCACCCCTGGTGTCTGTATGACTCTGTGCAGGCTAGCAGCGTTCTACACGGGGCGCCGGCAGTAGTTGCAAACCATTAATAGGAGAACTGATCAAGCGACTTCGTGCTAAGCAGGGTTGTTGGCCTAGCCTCGGCGCAAAGGGCTGGCAACTACAGGCAACTCCCAATCGACTATCAACATTGATCTATCTTGCTGCGCTGGCTATCAAATGGCATGTCAGGTGATGGTATATTCTCTCCATATCTCTGTTATATCCCCTAAAAAAAAAAAAACAAAAAAAAAAAATGATTGAACAACTGTTGCTCAGTGAGAGTTTCGTCGGTCGAAATGTCGGTGCTTCGGAGATGAATTGCGGAGACTCAGCCCGTCAATCTACGACAGTGGACCCTATCAGGCGCATGAATCAGGAACGGATCCTGGGGAAACCAGGAAGGTAAATATATCTGATGCAGCCATCAAAGTTGGACATTCCTAGTAATACCACCCGCAGACCTTTTCACGAGAGACTTGGGATACGCGTAGACGCGCGCTTTATCGCTGCACACCATCTCCCAGAACTTTCTAACATGCGCGCCCTGATCCATAATGCTCTGAAAGGAGGCAACTCAGTTGAAGCTGTAAGTCTAGATCCGTTGATGTATTCTGCTTTGTCTGCTGAGTTACTGTACCTCCACACTCAAGACGGAACTCCGTCGTCGAGATCAATTAGCCTGATACGATTCAGGAGCTGCACTTCGCTCGTCTCCCAGCCCAGAACCCCCGGAAATAGTGCCTCCGCAAAGGCATCGGCACGCTCCATCATCCGCACCATGTAGCTACCGTCCCTGAGACTACTGTCGTTAGAGTACATCATATTCCCAGTCTCCTAGAACTCAAACCATCCGCCGGGCTGGAGGTTCTCAAAACACTAGTCCACCAAAGGGGTCAGTCGCGAATAGACCCAGCCATATTACAGTAGATGAAGTCGTAGGGGAATTGTCGACCCGGGTTTCTCGTCATCGTCTACATAGGATTTCACGTTTGAATGCGCCCAGGACGGGTGGATGGAAATGGTATCGACGCCGACGATGGCCTACGCGAGCGGATAGGCCTCAGCGACGTCCATTAACCCGGTGCCGATATTGAGTAGGCGTTTCCCATTCAGATGGATCGGAATCAGGAGTAGGTGGTCCGGAAGAAGACATGGTGCACCATGACAAGATAGTCCTGTTAGGGCTGTCGTTGGGCAAATAGTGTTCAGATGTTGGGGTTATGGCGATTGCGTGGGCTTAGCGCCGCCATGGCCGAATTTGTATTGCAGGATGGACAAGGCCAGGTGCTCGTGGAGCAGTCGGTGATGGGGTCAGTTGTCTTGTCGGAATCAACTCCAATGGTTCTAAGGTCGGGCATTTAGGTATGATGTACATTTCAGTATAGCTAGGAGAAATTTATGAGGGATTTGGGCATTATGGGGTTGGTTGTCTAAATGCAAGGCGCAGGTGAAGGGGATCTGATCATGAAGTGCTTTAGTTCAGTCGCGGAGGATTGGGGGATGGACACAAATCAGTGCTAGAAGAGCCAAAAATGCAAATAACATACTTTACTGGTCCGGTGGACAAGCGCTGGTCGGCATGACAGGGGCCAGTGATAATGACAGAAAAATGGCATGAACAGGAGACATTGAATCTTGATGGGCTACATATTACTCCTTAACTGGCCTAGGTCCGCAGACAGTAGTTCAGTGTTGTTGACAATGTAGCATTGATTAGGCCTTGGTTCTACGGAATTGAAGGGCATGTCAAATCCCCAGCAGCTAACATTATTGATCTTTGCAGACAGTCAAAGTACTTGACTTAACCTGATCCTGGGCCAGCTCGCTGTCACCTCCACCCTAGAGCCGTTCATGAGAAAGCCGTAGCTCACTACCCTAAACAAAAGGTTCTAAACAAAAGCCCATGCAGGGAGACACTCAGCCAAGCTGAGCCAGTTCCCCACCGGCTCTCCCGAGAAGCAAACAAACATACCAACGCCACCCGTGGGCGCAGCTGAGCTGACGCGCCATGAACCTGCCTCAGTTAATGACCGCTCCATTCAGCAACATGAAGTTCGCTGGCTGCTGTCTCCCTGGACAGAGACTTGTCGGATCTCTCGGCACGGCCTTCGAATGCTGCGCTAATGCACATGACCCCGTCGGCTCAAAGGAACCGGGTATAGATGCTACCCGGAGGGCGATACCTTTGACGGAATCCTGCAAAAGGATCCAGCGGAGAAGATAGAAATGGCAGGCTGAAGTTAAGCTGGTTGTAGCCGCCAGTGGGACGCGAGGTCTATGCCATGAAGAAGAGTCTGATTTTTTGAAGGAGCCCGCCGCGCAGGGAAGCTATTTAACAGGGGGCAGACTACCCCCGACCAGGCTACATTGTGCCGGCGACACGGTGACTGGTACACCGGTTACCTACATATATCCTTGTACGGTAACGCTGCCCAACAATGGAAGTAGTGCTAAACAAAGCAACAAGATAGATAGCTAGCTCGAATGTACGCTTGAGCAGTCCTGCTAGGTTGAGCAGCAGAGCAAGACAAGTCACCATGTTTGTGTGAGTTCATCTTTTCAGGCTAAAATGAAAAATGTCACACAGGCTGACTAGATTAACAATAAGGCTATAGTGCTTACAATGTCTGGTTTAATATCTGGTTTAATGCAGTTCTTAGGACAGGGGACCTATAGGCAGACGCCTGCTGTTCATGCTCCCTAGTCAGGTTGGAAATCCTTCCGTAGACTTTCTTTTTATGAGAGATCCTTCTTTCTCAACCAACACATGCAGGCTGACGTCCAAAGGAGTAAAGGTCCAAAGGGCTCTTCGGAAACCCTTTACAGTGGCCCTGCTATTGACAGGAAGTATCTTCAGAAGGCGGTCCCCTTGAACCTGGGGCTTTTGACCAACTGGACTCACTTCGGTCAGAGCGAAAAGAAGAAAATATGCGGTCCAAATCTAATCATCACTATATTCTCGTATCGGTGAGTGCAAAGGGTCACACACAGCCAACATCAGCAAGCCACTGTGTGAAAGTCGCAGTTGTGGCTAGCTGGATGAGGGGTACCTGGCAAGCAGGACCGGGCGATGAAACCGAATCTTGATAATTGGGCCGCCATAAGCAAGAGCACTGAGCTACTGTTTTATTTGCAAGAGCTAACTATACTGCTGTGCCACTTGGCGAATGATCGCCTGAGTTGGCAGGCTTCCCCGCCTCTCTTCGACTCGGAGGCGCTTAAAAACAGCTATTATTGCAGCTCCTTGCCCTGAGGAGCAGTGACTGCATGCTGCTTATGCAGGTGGAATGTTCATGCACTTGCGCAAACTTCTGATCAAATCACACACTAAGTTCTCTCCTGATCGACTTGCTGCATGGGTTTCTTCCTCAGCCATTCGTGATTTCCATCGCATGTAATGTCCTGATTTGACCTCCTCAGCCATCCATGTTTTGTCCATGCTTGAGACATGCTCGCCATGACACAAACTCAATTACATCAAAAGCATAGGGACTTTAGGGAAACTCCTAGGCTAGTCCTTCAAGTATAAAGCACTCTCCTCTTCTAGACTGATGTGCCGGCAGCAGATGTTTCTATTTAAGCCCTTCCGACAGAATCCCACCAGGCCTCGACCAGGCCTGTTTCCCTCTCATCCCTCTAAACCTCACTCTTCAAAAAACCAGAAAAAAAAGTCGCGTCCGGCCCCTGCCACTATGGCGTCCAGCGACTGGGAATACTATCCCATCCACGGGATTTCCGTTAAGACCGAGGATGGTTCCCCTCCCGGTCCTCATGTTGAGGTTCCGGTCCGCCAGAACATCGATGAATGGAGCAGCAACCCGGCCAATGACAGGCAGGTTAAGCTTTTCGTCATGGCCCTGGATCGCTTTATGAAGATTGACCCCCACGATCGTCTCTCGTTCTTTCAGATTGCTGGTATCCACGGACAGCCTAATGTACCGTGGGATGAACCCATTTGTCAGGCTGAGAGTGCAGGAAGGGGTTATTGCACGCATAATAACATCTTGTTTCCAATATGGCATCGCGCATATCTGGCCCTGTACGAGGTGTGCAAGTTCCTTTCACTTTTGGGCTGAATCTACTGACGGCAATGACTTGTAGCAACGACTTTATGAGATTATGGTCCAGAATATCATCCCAAACTTTCCAAAAGAAGACCAGGAGGCTTGGAACCGCGCAGCCAATGCCTGGCGACTCCCCTTCTGGGACTGGGGTGTGCGCAGCTCGGTTCCTGATCTAGCCAAGTACCCTACGACCAATGTGCCCACCGCAGATGGCAAGGACGAAGAGAGCATCCCAAACCCCCTCTACCAGTTCCGCATGCCAAACAATAAGCCAATGTCTACAGAGGGTATGGATGCCTTCAAGGACCCATGGGTGGATGACGGTGACATGCTCTTCGTACGTTCGATATCCCCAGTCATGTAATCCAGGGCTAACTATGAAATAGTACGGAGAATGCATCGCCACTAGCCGTTGGCCCGAAGAGGAGGATAGTAAACCTGGAACTCTGACGTGGAAGCATGGCGTTGTGAATAACTACAAGGTTGCAGACTCGCTCAAAAAGCCAGGGTGGACATCCGGCACTGCCTATGGTCAGCCGGCGGAGATGGTCTATCGACTGCTCACTGTCCCGCTGGAGTATTCGAGCTTTGCCACTACAGCCCAGTTGTCTGAGGACCAAGATGTCTCTAACGACGTCAATATCGAGTATCGTATGTCGATCCATTACTCAAATACCTGATATTGCATAGTTATAACAAGTCTTTAGTGCACAACAACGTCCATGGCTGGGTTGGAGGAGATTATAATGGCCACATGTCGCAAATTCCAGTCGCAACATTTGACCCTCTTTTCTGGCTCCATCACTGGTGAGTCTGTTTCTGGGAAGCTTCTTCACATCGCTAATGTGACTAGTAACATTGACCGCATCTTTGCCCTATGGCAAGCGCTCAACCCCGACAAATGGTTTGAGGAAGGCATAGTCAACAAATTCTTCCAGGAGATCATTGGACTTTCCCCAGGCGCCAAAATTACACCAGAGACCGAACTGCGACCCTTCCACAAAGATACCCAGGGCACGGTCTTGACACCAAACGACGTCCGCTGGCCCTACACCTTCGGATACACCTATCCCGAATTACAAACCTGGAAGGAAGAGTACGCGCCAGACCCATACCACTCCGAAAGGCTTCTTGACGATCTTCGCAGAACCATCAATGAGCTTTACGGGGTGTCCCGCAAGGCCCTTGTTGACGCAGATGCCAATCTTAAAGGCGTAGAGTACCTCGAAGACGCAGTGAAATCCCTGGACTACGCATTCAGCGTCCGCTTCCATAAATACGCCTTCGGCGGCGACCCTTTCTGGATTAGGATCTACCTATCTCAGGATGGAAGGACCCAGAATCCTACTCTTGATCTTATCACGGAAGTCTTTAACTTCAGCCAGAAACCTGAAAACACATCAGGCCAGCTTGCTTGCAGTAACTGCAAAACAAACCAGGAGGCTAATATTCGCTCAACCGCAAACATTTCTATCACGCCAGTCCTGGTGGCTCTTCTCAGGGCGGGTAAAGACTTGGCTAGTCTAACTAGAGAGCATGTTCTCGCATACCTCCAGAAACATGTTTACTGGCGTGTTTTTAGAAAGGGAAAAGAAGTCCCCCGATACGAACTTGACCCACTTGACCTTGAAATTATTGGCAATACGAATGATGCAACCAACTACCGGGATCCAACCAAGGCACCGCTCTTAGAGAACTTCAAGGAAGAACCCACGATCTCTGGCGGTGCAGATGGTGCCCTTGACCCCAGTCTAAAACAACCAGTCACTATTCCGCCGCCACCAAAGCCAGATATTCCCAAGGCAGCTCTTCGCCTTAACTCCTATCTTCCATTCAAGGAAACTCTCAAGCCAGACAGTGTCGTGGTTATCGACTCCTTGAGTCTCAATCTCACATCCGCATCAGACCCATCCAGTATTGATAACACCCAATTCTGGTTCTCAACTGGCCGAGATGGTGACGGGGATATTGTTTTTCTTCTTTCGGTTCGTCGGGCCGAAGGCGCAATTGTTTTTAATACCAAGTTTGATGGTCGCTGGGGTGAAGAGGTTCGTGTGTCGCTTGAAGGGCGGTTCAAGGGTGGCTCGTCGTCGATTCTGGTTCACGATCAGGAAGACGGCTACGAGGTCTTCATTGATTGGAGACACGTCATTTGGTTTGAAAAGAGGGATACAGCGAAGATTGCACGATCTGTGTCTTATAGCGTGAATGATGGTCAGGAGAGTGTTTGGTCCAGGGATTTGAAGGTTAGGGTTTATGATTCGATGAGGGCGCTTTTCTTGCATTAGGTTAGGTTTGGCACTAGCCCTTCGTGCTTAACTGTGGCTACTTTGGTCAAAGGTATTTATATCCTTATAATTAGCAGTAAGGATCTTTCGGTCTTTAGCTAGCGACGAGTACACCAAGTACTAAGCACTTAAGGCTCGACTGCACTTTGTGATCAGAGCGTCATACATCACATTCCATCTGTAGCTGAGCTGCCTATCATTGACCCCAGCAAGCTTGCGAGGGGAGATGACGCCGAGTTAGAGAGACTGTTCGATGCGGGCAAGACACATGGGTTCTTTTATCTGGATTTGACCACTGCAGAAACCCCGCGTCTTGTGGACACTTTGAATGCGGTGCTGGCTTTTATGGCAGAGTACTTCGATCAGCCACGAGAAGCGAAGATGAAGGACAACCGGAAAAGCGATATCCATGGGTATGACTGCCCAGTCCGACAGTTCGCCCATCGCTGACAAGCCGCAGCTATGAACCTTGTGGTACCTCTGCTGGGGCCACCGAAGGTCGCACCGACCACTATGAGAGTCTGAAGGTATTCCGCTCTCCGTTCTCCAGGGCACACTGCTGATCCAGGATGAGCAGATCTCTTTCCAGGAATGCCGGACCCGCTCGGATAAACTGGCGCCCGCATCGAAGTAGCACTATGAGTTGTTGGAGTCGTTCATTTCCAGCGCCCACGGGCTGACGATGCTGATTCTGCGTTGCCTCACTAAGGTCCTGGGAGAAAAGCTTCCAACGCCGCTGGAGTCGTTCCA
This sequence comes from Aspergillus latus, assembly GCA_013306195.1. Classification (NCBI taxonomy): domain Eukaryota; kingdom Fungi; phylum Ascomycota; class Eurotiomycetes; order Eurotiales; family Aspergillaceae; genus Aspergillus; species Aspergillus latus. The sequence continues at coordinate 65,019 of VCRL01000200.1, forward strand.
TGACCCGTCTCGGCCAACCGCAAGCACCTTGTCCATGTTCCGCTACCCCAGCCAGATCGGGGAGGAGGCGGCCAAGGGCGTAGGGCACAACAAGCATACTGTTATTGGGACCCTGACGTTTCTCCTCAGCCAGCAATGGGGCCTCAAGGTGCTGTCGCCGCAACAGAACAAGTGGGTGTACGTGGCGCCCAAGCACGGCCACGCCATTATCGTCGTAGGTGACTCGCTCCGGTTCCTAGCACAAACCGACTGCTGTCCACTGTTCACCGCGTGCTGCCGTTTATCAACCGGCAGCTGGACCACCGGTATTCGATTTCATTTTTCCTGCGTCCAGCCGATGACACCATATACCGCGACTCCAAGGGACGGATGATCACAGCCCGGGAGTGGCATGACCAGAAGTTTGACCATTTCCGGGTTTCACATTCTGAGCAGGCAGGGGACAGCATCCTCACGGGCGGAATGGAACAGGCCGACAAGATCAATGCATCTGTCCTTGTTGGAGGTGAATAAGAGTGCGTCTCCTGGGCAAGCCAGCAATGCTCTAGAACTGCAAAGGACCGGCGGAGAAAAGTTGAAGGCAGTTGCTACTATTTGTACCTACTATTAGCCAGTCTCTTCCGTGTTATGATGAATCCACCCAATATCTCTCAAGTTATCCTCTTGTACATTCAAGCCATAAATATATATCTGATAGCCTAAACCGGAGCGGTGAAGATCAAGCTTCCCAAATCGTGTTAGATTAAGGAGAATCGAGTTATGCAGTAGCTTGCTAATGACTAGTATTATTGAATATTATAATTGTGCGACCTTTATATATATTACCTATGTGATTGAGGAATAAATATACCTTCGTCTTGTTGAACATCGTATCTGTCAACAACAAATTGGGCATCAGCACCGGCATCCTGCTCGTCATTTAGCCCTGGCTTTCTCGCGCCTTGACTACCAAGTTTTCCTCGGACCAAAAGTGGCTCCAAAAAGCCCTAGCACAACTTAGTTTGGCCTTTTTAATAATAGGCTACTTGGTGGTATCCTTGACAGGACGCAGTATCGGCCTTATTGGTGGTGTTGTGACTACTGCGCTTGGCGCAGGCTCGGAACTGGCGGCGCGCAACATCCTGATGGCGGTTGTGGAGCCAGAGATTCTCGGGCTGGCCTGTTCGGCCATCCCGTTGGTTCAATCGATTGCGTCTTTTGCATCTATGCCAATGCTTGTTGCTACTTTCGATGGGGCATCCACCAGGGCAACGGCTGGATGGGCGTGCCGTTCTTGATTGCCGGTGTCCTGTGTGCGCTGGCAAATGTAGCCTTAATGACGGTGCGAGTGTAACAAAAATTCGTCAGGAAATTTCATGTCACACCTGCAGTTTGATTACCCGAGCCGCCGGCGTTTGCCGACTGTAAGTCACTAATCTGACAATACTGTTAATACCGCAGGCTGTAACGCAGCAACCAATCCTATGCATGGCCTGGCCATGACTTTGTATAGTAGTTGGAAGGGACATCCCTTCAGGCAAACAGATTCAACAGGCCTGGTATCAGAGCCTATATTTAGATGCATGGTGGTTTGTTCAATCGCAATGGCCAGCCTATTATTAAGGGAGCGCTGCGTGCAGTTTTGACGGATCCTTGAAAGGGAACAAAGGTCCATGGGTGGCCCATTCAAGAGAAGAAGCCGTCTGCAGAGGAACGCTGGCTTGTATTTTCATCTCAAACCGTGCCATGGCCAATACCCACTAATGGAGACTAGAGTCTGGAACAACCCTGCACCGATGTCAGAGAAGGGGGAAAAGCAGCAGCCTTGCAGTGGTCTGCTTATGCTTGCTTACTCTAGTAACTATGCAGCTTATGAGGCTTATGCAACTTATGAGTTGATTAGGTCTGTAAAGCCTACAAGGCTTATGAGCCCTAGCTTTGGTCGTATGGGATTACTGATTAGGGAGTAAGGGCGGGGAGTTGAATTGCAGGCGATGGAGAGAAGAAACACTAGACAGTTCAGATATGGGGGAATCCATACAAGAGCCATGATCAAAGACTAGCAATCAAGCTTCCACACATTTTAGCAGATATTGATATTGTAAGTTGGTCATTGAAGACGAGTCACTGCGGAGGAAAAGGAACAGGGTCACGCCAGGCAAAAGACATATAAGTTAAATGTTGACCTTCCAGCCCTGATGCCTATACAGCTGTCAGTCAGACACACTGGCCTTTGATTCACTATGCTGATCAAAAAGAGAAAGAGAAAAAAAAGAGTTAAGTATCACTAATCCCCATCAGTCTGCAGTTAGTATACACCAGGAGCCATCACAGGACCTTGATATGATATCTTCTCTCCCTAGGTCGATTCCTCTTGGAATCCAACCTACCATCCTCAAGCATCCTCAGGCGTATTGCATCAGCTGCGTAAGAAAGAAATCAGAGAACCATGGTCCAGAAGGAGCCTATAACAATGCCCATCACCATCATCGGCATGAGCTGTCGTTTTGCAGGAGGTGCCACTAACCTTAAGAAGCTCTGGCAGCTCTGTGCTAAAGGGCGCAGTGCCTGATTAAAAGTGCCCCAAAGCCGCATTAACAGACAGTGTTCTATCACCCTGATGGTCAGAGACCAGGAACCGTAAGTTTCATCTTGTTCATCAACAAAGATGCTGACAAACTCTAGAGCAACGCAAAAGGAACAGGCATTGGTTCTTTCCTGTTACCATAACGCCGACCTAGACCCTACTGAGACAACTTATGTGGAAGCCCATGGTACCAGTACACGATTTGGGGATCCCATAGAGATATCTGCACTTAGTCGAGCCCTGAACCGTGCCAGACCGGCAAATGAACCGTTAGTCTCTGAAATCAAACGGAGACACACCAGTGGCCTAGCGAGGTAATAAAGCAAGAATCAGCTCACATTGAAATACCCCCGAAACCACTGATTGGTGCCGAGATCCCAAGCTACTTCAAAGCTGCCCATGCTCGTTTATTTCCAATCTCGTGCAAGCGACATGCATATACTCAGGGTTGGCTTTATATCATTGAAACATATTGGACTGTCTTGGTAGGGTGATGGCTTTCCCCTCTCCACTTTGATGTTGGCCCCTTGCCACTTTCTACTCGCCCAGTAGGACGGATTACGCCCTTAGCCTATCATACATAGCCAAAGGTAATTGATACATACTGGATAGAAAGTAAAATAATAAACAGATAAACAAAAGAGTATTTTTATTGGTTTTGTAATACTCAGCCTCTCCACTCTTATCCAGAATATTGAAATCCGACTCCTGAAGTAACCCCATCATAGCCCGATTACTAGAAAATCACCTATCCAACCCCGCCTCTTTCCCATCCACATAATTGGCTCTCCATCTGCTCATATTCCTGTCTGGAAAAATTATACATAGGGTCTGTGTGACGAGCTACGCCCGAAGTCTTGATTCGAGCATTGCCCGAATTGCGACGAGCCGGTCCACTAGGAACCAACTGCCGATTGAATCTCTGGTCCGGGATAAGCCCTGTACAGGCCAGTTCTCGTATGATTGTTGCTGACTTCCGGAATGACGAATCAAGGTTGGCACCAACGTCGGTCCGTGACACTTATAGGAAGCTCGACGGTCACTGTGTTTTAATTCTCTAGCGAATTCTTCTAGTCTAATACTACCTGTTAGTATCAACGACTCTAGCTCGTGACAT
>VCRL01000201.1:0-19958 GCA_013306195.1 Aspergillus latus
GTAGGCAGTATTATTTTCAACTGGCTGTCCTGTATAAACGAGTATCACAAGCTTAGAGAAAGAAACAAAAGATAGAAGCGCAGATATCTTCCTCCTCCCTTTATCAATCTTTCTGACTTCCCGGACCTGTATGCCGACGGATCCCTTTTCCAAAGTTATGAGGACGGATCTCCTTTCCTAAGCTTCGAGGCCGCAATTTCCGAAGCTGTACACTGATGTTGCAGAAACCTTATTTAGAACCAGGTTGAGGGCATGGCCGACAACCAAGATCCAGGCCATAGCCTGTGACACAAGGAGTCTAGACTCCCCGTGGATACCTGTATTATTAGGGTATTGATTATTAGATAGGCTATGATAAGTAGCATTACTTAGTATAAAAACACCTGCCAGCCTCTAGAGGTTCGCAACATGTGGGTTTAAGGGACCTGGTTAGTCACCGGGACCCCTCCTGATCAGCCACCTAGCTAGTTATAAGTGTTCATCCGGCCAGGTATGCTAGGCTTACCAGTAGTAGGTGCCTGGAGGTCTGGCTCTGGGGTCAGCCATGCATGGAAGACCTGCCTGCTAGGCTATGGGAGGCCTGGGGGTCTGGATCCTAGGTTTCTTAGCCCCTGGTACAGGCCCCAGTATCCAGCTCATCCGCTGGTGAGTAATCTTGGGACGCCACTCACGGGTCACCCTCCTTGTCCGCCAGGATTGGATACTTATCAGGACGGATAAAACAATCAACTGATACTAAAATGAACAAAAGCGATATTCCATCTAAAAATGAGTATTAAGCCACACATTTATGCTCTCCTTCTTGTCCACCTGCCTGGGTGAACATCTAGGGTGAGGCGAGCCAGCTTGGACCCTGAGTTCGCCAGTATGGGTGACTAAACTTCGCACCAACTTGGGCATAGCTAGTGTGGATAATGACACCCGAAGACGATAATATGGAGCGTCAAACTAAACGTAATTACCAGCAATAGCCGTCAAATAATATAAAAGAATGAAGGTCCAATTCTTCCAATCTAGCTCCATAGGGCGGTTTAGATACATAAGAAATAATAAGCAACCTAGCCTAATACGGCAGTTGAAAGAGACATAACTTTGAATCGTGGAAATAGCAGAAATCTCTGCATAAGCATTGGCGAGCCGGAGCTTGCAGGTCCGATACCCCAAATAGGAAAGTTCCATCGGGCTGTGCCTCTGCTGCTCAGTGCCCACTGACCAGCTCCTCGCTAGTTACCTGGATCACTACTAATGCAGGGGTGAACCATAGAATTCCTGCCGGAACACTTGTCTTGTGTAGGTACTTCTTAGCGGTATCTCCTGTGACTGGATACAAGTGGCAAGCGCACGAGTATTTCATTTTTCCACCCAAAATGGAATTTCAATTGGCGAGCTAAGTGGTATTGACTGGCTTCGCGTGGCGCCCGGTACTTCCGAAAACACCTCGTGCGGATCTATAACAGGTACAATAAGCCCATCTATGTTACGGAGAATGGGTGTCCATGTCCTGGGGAGGTGACCAAGGAAGACTGTGTTCGGGATACATATCGCCAGCGCTACTTGGCTGAGCACCTAAATGCGCTTGTTGGGCCGATGGAGGACGGCGCGCGGGTGGCGGGGTACTTTGCTTGGTCGTTGTGTACCTAGAGTGGTCCTCGGGTTATAGTGTCAGGTTTGGTTGACATACATCGACTATGCTACACTTCAGAGGACGCCCAAGGAGTCGGCGTTACAGATTCGACGTATGATCGAGCAAGGACGCGGATGGAGGGGAAGCGTCTGCAATAAGTAGATAATTATTGTAGTGAGTGCATTTTGGTTTCGCCGGTCTTCGTCATCGACTGGACCAGCATAGAAAGAAACAAAGTAACCCAGAGACTGTCTGGACTTTTGTGTAGACACAAGTAAAGGCTACTGTGACACTATTCCGAACAGTGTAATGTAGATGTGCTGTAAGATATTGTTATGGAACGTTCTCCTCTTGATCAAACATTATCTTGCTGTCGTTGTAGCAAGTATATGGTTAAAAAAAAAAAGGAAACGGCAAAGGGAATCCAGGCACATGGTGTACGATTATAGAAGCCCAAAGCCTGAGTGCTTGATACTTTGCGGTATATCCTAATTTCTCATATATGCAGAGTCTAGTTACAGTGTTCCCCATCATCAATGCGGTCGAGCTATGGAAGCGATTAAGTGAACCTCCTAAGCACATCCACCACTAACGGTTACCCAACAAAGACTGGCATCTCACCGTCGGACTCAATAATCCTAGTTCCCACTGACAAAGTCCTCAAGTGCAGCGTGGACCGCGTAAAACGCCCCCTTGGGGTGGTAGGTTTCACCAAATATGAGGGGCTTCGCTCCCGGCACCCAAGTGTAGGCATGTTTGTCTGTGAATCCCCAGAAGCTAATGTCGGTAATCCCAGCGCGCAAAGCCTCGTTAACGACATCACCATAGATTTGTGTCTGCAGTGTGGCGTTGAGTGTGTGCACATCCAACTCGGCGATAGTAACCTCTAGCCCCAGCTCGTTGTATGAGTTGACCATTTCCGTAATCACCCCTGGGACGACAGCGACTTCAGTAATGTGCATCTGCAATGCAACGCCGTCGATGGGGACATTATCTGCCACGAGTCCTTTAACCAGGTCGTAAAGCTCCTGGCGTTTACCTGGGAGGGACTCGACGAGGTTTTCGTTGATAAAGAGCTTCGCGTTGCCGTCTGCTGCCCGCCCGATGCGAAAGGCATCTGCGATGTAGTCGCGGCCAAGGACCCTATAGAAGTCGTTTTCCTGGAGGCCACCACCCTGCGAAGCAAGCGCTTCGGTGACCACGTCCCACCGGTCCATCTTGCCCGCATAGCGATGCATGATGGCCTCGAAGTGGGAAGTCATTGCGGTGCGGAATTCGGCGGGGTCAGTGATGTTGACCAGGTAGTCTGGATTGCAGCAGCTAGAGATGAGTCCATGACCCTTGACAGCCACGTCATTGCACTCGGCAAATTCGACGAGGCGATCAATGGGTTCCCAGTTGTAGTGGTCTGCCGTGGGGTGAATAAACTGCCACTTCAGCTCGTTTTCGGGGGAGAGGCTGTTGAACTGTTGCGCGAGCACAGTGGCAAATTGAGTGTCATTGAGATACGCCGGGTTGATCGCGCCCGAACCGATGAGTAGCCCTCTCTTCTCGGCCTCTTCTCTTAGAGTGGTGGTTCCGGTGCTGGGGACCACTGCCATAGCAGCGGCAGTGGCAAGTGCGACGATGAAGGTTGCGGCTATCATGGTGATGCGTGGTCGAGGATCTCCTCTGGCCCTGGTGGCAGAACAAAGTTGTTTGGATAAAGATGATACTGCTGTATTTCGAGACTGGCCAGGGATTTCTGTATTTTGACGAAGCCGTGGGTTGCAGCACAAGAATGACAGTAGGACAGGACCCTGTTGGTTGAATCCACGATACAACACGAAAACGACATGGACATGACCTCGCGTCAGGTGGCTCGTACACGCACCAGCTTCGTATTCTTCAGGTCTAATGTGGACCCAATACATGCCTCTTTGGGTGAGCTTGGTAACCAGGAGGCTGAGCGTTGCAGATCCTTAAGAAAAACCAGTTGCTACAAAGTGGCTACCGTTCCACCATCATTCTGTCCCTTGTCCCCTTCCCACGCAGCTAGTAGAACCTCTGCAATACAACAGTATTATGCAGAAAGCCCATTGAAATAACCCCCATTTTTGTAGTGTTCAAGACCAAGATTGAAATGCTGCAAACCATGTATGCAAAGCTGCCTCTTCAAGGATTTGGCTCTCCATACAAGTGCGTGTCTCGACCACCCAACTCTCAACGTAAACCATCAAACCGTTGTCTTCAGGCAGAAGAATTACGCAGAGACGGGATGGACTATGGTTTACCGAATCCAAACTGAAATGAGACTGCACGCGAAGGCAGCATTCCTGCCTCATTAGACCAGAGGGATAGCCATTTCGGCACGGCACAGCACGCAGCACGTTGATCGGCGGACTATGTATGGCCAGCCGTTGCGACAATGGCGACCAATCGGTTTGGAATGTTCGGGTTAGATCGGTTGACAAGGACATCGTGTTCGTATTTTGGATGAAGTGCAAATCAGTCAACCTTTTTTCATACGGACGGTTGGATCAGATTCAAGGGTTTAGATATCGTACCCTCCGCTGGGTTAGGTCGTCGCGTAGGGTACTGAGGGCCATTCATACAACAATCGAGTTTATCCGGGAACATACCAGACACCATCGAAGCTGTCCTTAATAAGTGATGCATATGAAGGATGAGATGTGGTGCAGTTCTATAAATCCAAAGGAGAGAAAGTACGCATGTGGTCGCTGGCTCTATATGTTTGCAAAAAGAAAAGAAAGAAACAAAAGCAGTACAAAACATGACTAGCAACAAAACCCCTGGCGCAACCAGACACCAGAGGCTAACAAACATGCTAGACACTGGGACTCAACTCCATACTCTTCCGCGGTATTACGCCACTGGGATGCACAACATTAAACAGGACCATCGCGGCCAGCATGAGGACTCCATCAAACACGTAGAGAAAGGCCTCGCGGCGCAACAGGTATCCGTTATTGCCCATAGCGTACTCGATTAGGCGAAAGACGGATCGGATCATGATCAGTATGTTTGCTGCGTAGAGGATGCGGATATGTTTGCGCCAGAGGCTCGCGAATTCCACCGCTCGCTCCGTGGGGTTCCTGTTGACGCGCCGGTTGAAGATGGCGCAGGTGATGATAAAGAAGCCAAAGAAGAGGATCTGGATGACGAGGCCGGTGATAACGACTTTTTCGCCGTTGTGGACGGCCGAAAGAGTGCCACTGGCCATGATGCCGCCGCCTAGGGAGTATGTGTTAGGTACGTTGTTTCCCGGAGCAGGAGATCAACTTACCAGCAGCCTGGACAGTAAAGGATAGTATATCACCAGCAACAAAGAACTTTGTGAGCCACTTCTTCTTGAATATGCATAGATGCTCGGCGTCCAGTAGAACAACGATCCGCCCGAGCATCATGTATATCGAGGCCGCGAAGAGCGCCGGAGCCAACAGGAGCAGCAGAGTTTGTTGGATATAGGGTCCCATTGACCAATTGGGACTTTCATCGCTGGACAGGATGCGGCCGATGTATCCGACCCATTCGACTATATGTGTTGTCAGTATCGTAAAAATAAGGGGATGGGTATGCACTGGCAGCCGAAGCTACAGGTAAACGTACAGTATCCTCCGATTACGAATGGGATGAAAACCCAGGTCTGATGACGGATGAGCTGGTAGAGATGAACAAAGGTGGTGATGGCGAAGAGGATGGTGAAGAGGATGGCTGCTGCCTCGGAGGGGTAGTAACGATAGTATGCCCAGACGGCATCTTGGTAGTCGATACTGTCGTTCGCTCTGTCTCGAGTCCAGAAAGACATTGTGAGTATCTGGCACGGGGAACAGTTCAAGATGAGTCGACGAGGATAAGGGGTCCAAGTTGGCCGTGTACTATTTAAGGCTATACTTTCAGCTGGGGTAAAATCTGGAGCCTAACGAAACTGTATCTCTAAAAAAACAGTAAGGACCCGCTCGTCTTCGTATGCTCGTCTTCGTATACGAGGAAAATGGCCCGACTCCACGTGGAGAACTTTTTCTTCCAAGCATTTATCCCGGCTCTCTTATTGACCCACTTGCCGCTTCAGAAGGCAAGGCAGAGACGTGATTCGATGAGTCAATCCAAAACCCCACTCGTACTCGTATACAATTTTGGCTGTGGCAGTGGGCTCAAGTTCGTGCTTCGCATCAGTTCATTGGCCACCTCTGTCCCTCATCTTTGGCTCAAGGTTCCTACCTACATAGCACCCATTTTGCCCTTCAACCAAGGTTCTTCACTCAGCCTCCAGCCTCCAGTCTCCGGTGTTGTTTTCGCGTTCGTACAGTTCAGCATATCATGTATTGCCTCTGCAAAACAAGATCTACCGCAATACCCAAAGCCACAGGGAGGGAGGGAGGTCTAGGAATGGTCCTCGTGGTTCTTTGGTGGCTGTTCTGATTCTGGACTCTCGGCTTTTCCAAGCACCAAAAGGGTCCGTGGTGCCATTGTGGCATTGCCGTAGCGTGAATATTCGAGGTACCGAAGCGGAAGGCAGTAGTACGCATCTCCGGAGATGATGATAGTGTTGTTGAATTTCGCCTTATCCCTACGTATGAACACGCGCTCTCGACCGCTAGCCCTGAGTAACTGTCATCAGCTCCCTGCAACTCTTACTGCCTTTTTATGATTCTCTCTTGAATTTCAGTCCGTTGAATGCCACGATACTGTGCAGTCAGGGTTGCTAGGTCAGAATCGGTTTCGATGGCCGAGGCAGAATCAGGTTCCTGTTCTTCTCTATCAGTCTCGGATAGCATCTGTTACCTTCGCGCGCACACAGGAATACTAGCCATAGTCCCGGCAAAGAATCAACGCGTTCGATGAGCTCTAGGTACTATAGTTTGAGCTCTCTTGGGTTGGTCCCAGAGGTAATATGGTCTAGGTAAGCTATGCTTCAACAGTCCTGGGATCAACAGAAATAACAAGACATGCGAACTGGGCTGGGTTGAGGTACAATTACCAGGCGCGAGAGCAAGGCGATGAATGCATGCACGCAAAGGAAACAAGGATTGCATGAGGACATAAAGGATACTATAGGAAGACTGGCCAAACATCCATTTATCAAACAGCAGTATACCGCCTATGAGCGTAGAGAGGCACATCACCATTCCCATTCCCGGGGATCCACTCCAAGCACCGCGCAATTTCAGCGGGATGTACCACATTTAGAACAACCATGGTAACAAAGATGAGCAGCGCATCAAAAATGTACAAGTAGATCTCGTGGTGCAGTAGATACCCGTCATTCCCCTGCAGATACTCGGCCAGCCGGAAGACCGAGCGCACCATGATGAAAAAGCTAGTCGTGTAGAGGACGTGGAGATGTTTGCGCCAGGGGATATCAGGCGAACTGGCGCGCGGGATTGGGAAGCGCTGAAGTTTCCAGTAGAAGTGCGTCGCGACGATTATAAAAAAGCCGAAGAAGAAAATTTGAATGAAAAGGCCGACCACGATGATGTGTTCGCCGGTCTTGTAGCTGTCCATGTTCCCGCTGCTCTGAATGCCGCCACCTGTCCATGAATCCAAGGTCAGCTATATGGGGGACGGCGCAGGGGAGGAATATCAGAAACTTGCCCGATTGAACATACCAGCACCCTGCAATAGGAAGGAAAGTACATCACCCGTGACAAAAACCTTGGTCAACCACTTTTTCTGAAGTAGCGCGTGCGACTCAGCTTTGAGGGCTAGGATGATTCGTCCAAGGAGCATGTAGATGGATGCAGCGAGGAGGGCAGGCGCAAGGAGAAGGAAAAGCGTTTGAGTAATGTAGGGTCCAAGAGTCCAGTCCGGGCTTTGCTTGCTTGACACAGCTCGTCCGATATATCCAATCACCTCAACTGGGCGCTCATGCAGGTCAGTATAGGATCGATATTGACAAGCAGGATTGACGGACAAACACCTCCCACGACAAACGAGGTCAGAAACCACGTGCGGGCGCGGAACATCTGGAAAGCGTGGTAACTGGTGGTGGCTATGAACAGAATAATGAAAAGGACAGCCCCGCCCATGGTCGGGTCATAGTGGTAGAATTTGAAGGAGACGGTGTTTGACTCTGTCGCGTTCGCCATGTTGTAGATATTGATTTGCAAGATGTCAGAATAGAATAGTTTAGCAAGGGACTCGCAAAGTAGCAGAAGAAAGCTAAAAGAAAAAATAAAAGAGCGGACAGCCACAGTGTGGCAAGGAGGTTGGAAGATTAGGTATATGGTTTTTATGCAGGTGGACCAAATTCCCTGGGACTATGGCTTTATATCAGGGACCCATTGCTTGTGTGGGCCAGAAAAGGAGAGCAGCGGATGAGCAAAGATACGAACACGAGCGGGTCATTTCCAGCCTCACCGTGTGGTAATGAATTAATGGGTGTATCATGTTGGCAGCCTGAAGAGCCTGGACCTTGGACTCTGTTGCATGTAGCTAGCTATATTTAAGAAGTAGCAATCTTGGCTATACAGTATGCTTCCCCCGAAGGAAGCCTCCAAGACGTTCAGGTCGCTGAAAGGGGGCGTGAATGGTCGACCCACAAATCAGCCGCTGGCGAGGGTCCTTCACGAGCAGCTGAAGACTCTGCGACTATTGGGCGTCACCAAGTAGGAGTCTCAACAAGATCGTCTCTTTGACTAGAGTGGCCTCTCTGCCGAGCTCAGAGCGCACACTGGGCTATGGGACACCACAAACGGATCCCGTGCGCACCGTCTTTTGTTTGTTGGTTCGTGTAGTCTTCTACAGGCGTGATGTCTAGCCGCAAGAAGTGATAACTCCCACAGGCCATCTCATCAGCGGAGCCAACTGAGGGTCGCTTGTGGCGCTGATTAGATCAGATATCTTAAATATCTCTCGTTCAAATAAACCCTTCAGATACCAGCGGTCCACCAAGGTGTTGATCACATAAAAGTGTGCAAGGATGATTAAGGAATGTCGCCAGATGGGGTCTGTCTGATTTGTCATCTCCAAGCGCGCGATGAAATCGCTGGTCAATAAGATTGGCCAGGATAGCACCGCGGCCTCTTCGAGATTGTTTTGGACATCAAGATCGCTCGGATGGCCTTGCTCCCCAGTGGAGCATTGCAAGGCGCCGTTGATCCGGGAATAGATCATGTCTAATACGCTGATGGCCCTCACTTGTTCGTTATGCGCCCCATCTACTGTCGTCGAGGAAGAGAGAGAAGCTGGAGACTCAACGTTGCTGGAAATATCAAGACTTGGTGGTCGAATGACAGCCCAAACCGCGCGCAGTTCCGCGATTGCTCGACTTGATCCTTGCGCAAATACCCGCAGACGTGGCGAACAACGACTCAACCGTGCTCCAGACGGCTCAAAGGGAATGTCATTCCAATATTCCTCCCCGTGGAAAAACAGCAGCAAGGGCCGGAGTCGACTCGCCTTGAGCGCCGGCCACTGATCGAGTACAACGGACGAGACGCCTCTTATCAAATGCAGCCAGCGGAGATGTAGCCCATTATCGTCCGGGTTCTCACTTGCAAGATCCAAAAGTAAGTCCACATTTACACCCTGCATGTTCGGCCCACTGAGATGAAACGACGCGTAGGCGAATGCGACCAGTAACAGAGACCCAGCATAAACAGCTTCGGCGTTGAATTGGCTGATATGGGACACTTCCTCCCTAAACCCTTGTAAGCCGCACTGATAATGCTCCATAATCCGTCGTAGGCTCAGCAGGTCAGCTCCTGATGGGTGCATGTTATCCCTCAGCCCCGCTTGTGTGGCAATCATATGTACTCCGCCTACAGCGAGGAGCAAATGCATCAGATAATAGTGATTCGCGGCTATGGTCGGGATAAGACGCTCCCAGACCCGGCGCCGCTTCTCATCAAAGGCCATCTGAGCGGCGGTATGCAGATGGTAAAACTGGATGAGCCTCAGGTCATCCATGGGCAAGACATGGTCAGTTGATGGTTGAAGCCTAGGCCTATCCGACTGTGGTTGACTGGAGTCCAATGGCTCCGGCTGTGGCGACTGGTTTCGACGTCGCCTTGTGGGTGATTTCCTCGCTGTGGGTGCCGGATCAGGAAGGGTAGCCGAGTCGGGGAAGGCGCATTGCTCTCCACGAGACGAGCAGGCACCGCAGACTGGGCGCGCTTCGTCGCACTGCAGGACTGGTCATGAAAAGTCGTATGATAAAGCTGAGATCCAAGCAGCGTACCTTGACCCGTCGCAACTTGCATGGGAAGCAGCCGTGGCGAGACTTGGTGTGCCGGGCGCGGTGCCGCTTCCGTACGCGCTCCGCCTTCCCAGTGTCCGCAGCTCCCTCGCCTGGTGATGACCGGCGCTGTGCTCCCAGGCCCAGCATGCTTGAGGGAAGATGGAGTGTGTTTTGTCGCGGAGCGGTGGTGTGTTGGGAAAAAGAAGAAGGTTTGAAGCGGGTGAGGAGGGAAAGAAATGTGGTTGGCTGGTTACCTAACGTCAATACTTTGGAACCTGTAGAACTCGCCCACAATTAAACTTACTCCAGCGGGTGAACCTGCAATAATCTTATTAGGAGATGAAGGTTTCTCTCAAGGCCTGGAAAATAGACTCAATCTGCAAGGATTCAACCCTCTTCCGCGTACAGCTCCTTTCCCACCACGCACGTGGCTAGCAACAGGCAATACCCTAGAATGATAGTGATCCGCACTGCTAACATTGAACACGTTGGCTATCTACTGCTCAAAGAAGTACTCTTTAGCATCTTTGATACTTATATCTAGGCGTAAACAAATACCTACGACCATAGGGTGTGGAGAACAGGGCTTCCCGTCCGCTCAGCCGTACTTAAGCCACACGCCGGCTGGTTAGTAGTATGGTGGGTGACCACATGCGAATCCCAGCTGTTGTATGTTTTTTGCTTTTAATATTTGTTTGTATCTTGAGATCGTCTGCCTCCAGTCCTTCGTCCAAAGACGCTGAAGCCCTGAGCTCTCGAGCTCTATTCTGTTATCTCTTACTATTAGTTACACGAATGTAGCTTACTGTCCACCGAAGGAGGTTCCTCTTTACTAATCGATGTCCAGCACCTCGCTCGTTTGCTTATCTGTTTGATGCTTACACTGTTTGTATGCAAGGATATTTGTTTAATGCCTTATACTGTTTATATGACAAGGATATCTCCTGTATAGCGAAAACCTTCTTTTTCTGAAGCCTTGGAATAGGTATAAATTGCCTATATAGATCATAGTTAGGAGATCAAGACCTTCAATTCAAATCGTTCATTAACGTATCCTGTAAGCGAGTGGCCCATGTAAGCGAGCGGCCCACCTCCGCTCCCGATTCCATGTATAAACAACATTTTGGACACTTTATCAACCGATATAATTGCATTTCTCTATATAATTAATTCGAAACTTGATAAGAACATTGCAACCGCTTACGTCCTATATTATGGCAGTCACTGCACCGCGGTGGCGCTCGTACACGTGGCCTAACTGCAGAAAGTGCTGGATCTATAAATGTACAATCCTGGGCCTCATCAACCTCATTCTCATGCTGGAATTGCTCTAGGCCCTCCCGAATAGTTAAGCCTCCTACAGCAGCTAGCTGCCTAGTAGAGCGCTTCCTTTTTTGGAACTGCTCCCTGTTAGAAGCACGTAAATCATGTAGTTCTTTGCGTGCAAGGATAAGCTCATTAAGGTGCAATTCATGACCTTTGATAAGCTTGTCCAGGCGTGTCTCTAGTGAAGATGAAGGGCTCTGTATATGAGCACTTAGTATTTTCCTTACTGCTGATGCTTGCTTTTCTAGCTGCCTTGTGTCACAGGCCATGGCCTGGGTCTTGGTCATCGGCAATGC
The DNA here is from genome assembly GCA_013306195.1 of Aspergillus latus. NCBI lineage: Eukaryota > Fungi > Ascomycota > Eurotiomycetes > Eurotiales > Aspergillaceae > Aspergillus > Aspergillus latus. The sequence continues at coordinate 11,429 of VCRL01000201.1, forward strand.
CCTCAACCAAAAGCTTAAACAAAGTTGCATCTATCTGAACCATGGTTCAGAAAAGTCAAAAGTGTTGACGTATGTTCAGAAAAGTTGATAAAAAGAAGGAAAGAAGGTTCATGTTTCTGTCTTTTATCTGTTTCTCTAAGCTTGTGATACTCGTTAATACAGGACAGCTAGTTGAAAACAATACTACCTACGCCCGTGACACCTTGTTGTATAGGGGGTTTTAGGTGCTGGATTGGTTAACCGACTGCCTGGTGGTGTAGGGGTCTTTTGCTTGATATTTAGCCAACTAAGAACCCTATCTGGGTTGAATGGAACAAGGCCTGCACCTGCAAAGCTATTCCGGATAGTTTCTGCTTAAAATGCACTCTTGCGAGCTTGTAGAAAGGCCTCCAGAAAGTCAAGCTTATTAATATAATTGATCCCTAGGCGCATTTGCTTTTCAACTAAGCTCCCGTACGGCTGTTTTAGAGGTGCAAAACAGCCTATATCCAAAGGCTGGAGCTTGTGGGAAGAATGTGCAGGCATGCAGATAGGTATAATATTATTCTCACTGCATATTTGGTTAACTTGGGGTGTAAGATGGCTGCCATGACCATCAAGAACTAGGAGACGGTATCTCCCAGTTGTACGGCCTGTAGTGGCAGGAATAAAGAGATTTATAAGCCAATAAAGGCCTATCTCATCTGTAGTCCATCCATTAGGACTGATTTCAATCCTCCAGTCAGGTGGCAGATTTGGATCTTGATACCAACCCTCTATATGGACTCTCCCTTTAAATATAATGCATGGAGGAAGTGCCCAGCCAGTTAAGTTGATGCATTCAATAGAAGTAACCCATTCTCGATTACCTGGCTGTACAAGAGGTGCCTTTCCATAGTAATCAGCTCAAGTAACTACTTGAGTAGTAGCTACTAGGCCCATAGCAAAGCCGGTCTTATCAAAGTTGTAGATATCCTCCATAGCAATCCCATGCTGCATTATAGTGATTTGTACGCGATCAAACCACTCTTTGATAGTCTTAGGGTCCTCACATTTCGAGCGTCGATAATCATATCCTCGAGTATAGCGAGTATTTAGTTCATCCCGGCGTTCAATAAAGTTGTATACCCATTTTTCTCCGACTTGTTGGATTGGCATAGTACCGCGTTGAGCAAGCAGAATATCAGCCATTTCTTGTACATGCGATTGCCTTGGAGGCGCTCCGCGTCGATCTAATGATAAAATCCAGCACAAGCAATTCCTCTTCATTTTTAGTTAATTTATGGCTGTTGGGGCGTGATTCTGCGCGAGATTTCTGGCCACTTAGTTGCCGTCGGAGAGTTGTACGAGGAACATTACACTGTAAACACGTGCCGCTTCACGAACATTGCGAATTTCCTGATTTTTTAAAGCTTGAATGGCAAGTAGAAGCCTTCCCTCTTGTTCATCAGAATTTTGATTATTTTGACGCGCTTTTGGAGGCATGGTGAGTGTTTGAATTAGGTGAGCTTTTCGACTGCAGCCAAAATGCGTCAGGTGGGCCACTCGCTTACAGGATACGTTACAGATATTGATTACATAGGCACCCCAATGATCCACACCTTTGAACCATGCAAGTAGCAGAAGTCTCTGCATAAGCATTGGCAAGCCGGAGCTTGCAGGTCCGATACCCCAGATAGGAAAGTTCCATATATGACTAGCTGTCACATACGGTCGACAAGTTCCTTGAACGAAGTCGGTGCAAAGTTCTCTGAAACAACCAAGCTTCAAATTCAACTGCGCTTTATATCTTTCTCCTCCTAAGAAGTCCAGCAAATGGCAACTCAAATTAGTACTCAAGATACTCCGTACGGAATAGCAATACCGGACAACGTACCCGAGTTTCGTCCATCCCCTTCAATCAAACCGACAGACTTGTTGCCAGGTAAGGTGACGGAGACAAATTGGTCTAATCGATAAACACGTTTGCGCAATGTCATATTTGCGGTATGAGCTTAGCAGGGTGGTCTATATCGAAAATATCTGACCAGCTTGGAATCGCGCGTTCCACGGTTCAGTATACACTGGAGCAGAATCCCACATGATATGACAATGAATCAAGACCTCGAGCTGGCAGACCCAGTAAAATAAGCGCCAGAAGCAGGGCTTTGATTCTACAATCAATTAAAACCAATCCGTTTATTACATATGGAGATATTCGCCTCCAAGCCCGACTCAATGTCCACAACAGTACGATACTTCGAATGCTTAAAGAGTCAGGCTACGGGCACTGGAGGGCCAAGGAGAGGCCTCAGCTACTTGAACAACATGCCAAAATATATCTTGAATGGGCTCTTGAACACCGGAACTGGGATGTGGCTTGCTGGCGCGTGATTATATTCAGTGATAAATATAGTGTTGAGATCAGCAAGGGAAAGAGAAAATGTTAGTGCTTTTGCCTCAACTATCAAGGCAGGAAATAGAAAAAGGAGAACATCAGCCTGTACAAAAAAGGCAGAAGAATCTCTGTGATGGTCTGGGGAGCAATTTGGGGTAGTTCTTGTTCTAATATTACCTTTCTAGAGCGAGATCCAACCTCAAAACACAATGGCTACTCTGGATGCTTATATCTCACTATTCTGGAGCAGGCGCTGCCTACAATTTGGGAGCCAGGTCTTATATTTATGCAAGATAATGTTCCTATACATGCATCTTGTTTAGCCAAAAATTGGTTAAGTAACAACATGATTCCGGTGCTTGAGTGGCCGCCATACTCACCTGATCTCAACCCTATAGAACATGCCTGGGCTAGGCTTAAAGAGACAGTCCACGAGCTCGATCCAGGCCTTGAGGAATATGGAGGAGGTGAAGAAGCTTTTAGAGAACAGTTTTCTAGCCTTCTGGAGCAAGCATGGCTGGAGATATCACAAGATTATTTTAACAAGTTGGTGGAGTCAATGCCACGGCGTATTGATGCAGTAATTGCTGCTGGTGGCTGGTACACCAAGTATTAGGCGATATAAATAGTATTATTAGAATCACAAGCCATGAAAGTATCTTCCAACATGCTTACTAGCCAATTACTACATGAGTTGTGGCGTAATGACTATTTGAAGCGTCGCGATGATTTTATATATTTTGATGTTCCGACCCGCTGTACGGAGACTTTTGCAGTAGCACTGTATATACTGGAGACTCGGCTCTTCCCGCACGCTAGCTGACCCACTCATTGCCCCACTGCTAGGCCAGCACCAACTGTATCCAAATGCCGAGAGGTCCAAAGTAGAGGATGGATCAGAATGCCTTTCTGGCGTAGGAAAGTGTAGAATCCAGGCGGCCAGGAGCTGGGCTGCATACTTAAAAGACTTGGCCTTGTGTTGTGGTTGATACGAACTGGCGAATCTTAAAATAGTGGAATATTAGGTTCTCCAAATGGCCGCCTTCTTCCAGCTTCAAGAGCAATAATCTCCACCCACCTGCTCCATAACATGACTAATGTTCCCTATTCCAGCAATATTACCCCCGAATCTAGCTTCATGACTCGGTATGATCTTGAACGCGCAAATGTAGCCGATGCGAGCGCGAACTACAAGCACCCGCTTGGCAGATTCCTTGTGTTTTTGGTTTCGGGAGCTTGACCAAGAAAGATAAACTATGGTGCACCACCTTAGGTCATTACCCAGTACCGCTGGGTAAAACTCTCCGCCAGGAACTACGTGATTACTCATCGGGGCTGGTGAGATGCCTTTTCTTGCAGCATTGCCCTTGGCGCCTAAATTACCCCGCTTCATCTCACCAGATAAGCTCCACGTCTAATTCAGAAACTGGACCGAGTACCGAGTCACTATATATTCACCCACGGAAACACAGGCCATCTTACCGCGTCTTCAAATATGGACGGTTTATCCTCGGCCGCGAGCGTTATCGCGGTGATTCAGCTAACGGGAAGCCTCGTGGAGCTTTGCGGTGGCTACATTCAAAAGGTGAAAGGTGCACGAGACGAGATTTCGAACCTACAACAGGCAATCACAGGCCTCCACGGGACACTCCAAGACCTACAGAGCCTCATCGAAAGTAAAGAGGGAAAAGCCCTCCCGACCTCGTCACGATTAATCGGCAACCTTATGGATTGCCTTTCCGACCTGCGTGCCTTAGAAGCAAGACTTGATCCAAAAAAAACGAAGCTTATGTGTCACGAGCTAGAGTCGTTGATACTAACAGGTAGTATTAGACTAGAAGAATTCGCTAGAGAATTAAAACACAGTGACCGTCGAGCTTCCTATAAGTGTCACGGACCGACGTTGGTGCCAACCTTGATTCGTCATTCCGGAAGTCAGCAACAATCATACGAGAACTGGCCTGTACAGGGCTTATCCCGGACCAGAGATTCAATCGGCAGTTGGTTCCTAGTGGACCGGCTCGTCGCAATTCGGGCAATGCTCGAATCAAGACTTCGAGCGTAGCTCGTCACATTATGAGAAAATTGGGATGGCGGGCCTTAAAGTGGCCCTTAAAACGCACTGAGGTAGAGGAAGTAATCCAGAAGCTGGAGAGATATAAAACTTCATTCATTCTGTCTCTACAGGTGGATCAGAGGTATGTTGAGCGTAATTATATTTCTCCTTATGATTTCTAAAGACTGCATAGTTCTATGATGGCCGGTAGTGCCCTGGACAAGGATTTTGAAAAGTTGGAAGGTGTGGTAGAGGCAGTGTTTGAGTCATATTCCAACCAAGACGAACCCCTGTGTCTTCAAGGCACGAGAACTGTGCCCCTCCAGCAGATAATGGACTGGGCTATGTTACCCTCACAGAAATCCATTTTCTGGTTAAAGGGAATGGCTGGGACAGGAAAGTCCACAATATCTCGGACGGTGGCCGAGTCGCTCAAGAACACCAACCATCTAGGTGCCAGCTTCTTTTCAAAAGGGGTGAAGGAGACCGAGGGAACGCGAAGAAGTTCTTCCCGACATTGACCAGGCAATTGATGCTGAGAATCTCCGAGCTAAGGCCTGGTGTCCGGAAGGCACTCCGGGATGACCCTGATATCATGTCGAAATCACTCAAGGAGCAGTTTGAGAAACTACTCCTTCAGCCTCTGCTCATACTTAACGAATTTGGCCGACAAGCCCAAAACTTGGTGATAGTGATCGATGCTCTAGATGAATGTGAACATGCTCAGGATGTCCGAGCTATAATTAGATTACTACCCTCTCTCCAGAAGGCAGAAGCAGTTAGCCTTCGGGTCTTTGTGACCAGCAGGCCTGAACTCCCAATCAACCTTTGGTTCTCAGACATTGCAAATCGCGAGTATCAGGACCTCGCTCTACATGATATACCCGAGGAAGTTACAGAACACGACATACATGCGTTCCTACAGCACTGGTTTGCCAAGATCAAACATGAGAAATTCATTTTTGAAGACTGGCCGCGTGAAGACATTATCCAGAAGCTGGTCAAAATGTCTGTTCCACTGTTTATCTCGGCTGCCACTGTATGCCGTTACATTGAAAGTTCAAAACTGGAACCCAAATCACGCCTCGCAGAGCTTCTAGAAGACCAAGCAAGATATGTCTCAAAAATGGACAAGACATACCTACCAATACTGAACCAACTACTTGATGACCAAGAGAGTGATGAATTAGAGCAGCAGCAGCTCCTGCAAGAGTTCCAGGACATAGTTGGTATTATCATCCTTCTTGCTGTTCCACTTTCTATAAACACACTGTCACTGCTTCTTGGGATAGAGGCAGACAAGATCAGCAACCGGCTGGATTCATTGCGGTCAGTTCTTAGCATTCCAAATCATCGAGATCTGCCAGTGAGAATCCTACATCTTTCATTTTGGGATTTTCTGGTCACGTCTAGAACCAGGTTTTTTGTGGATGAGCGACAGAAGCACAAGGCAATTGCAAAGTCCTGTCTTAATATCATGCGGAGTCGCCTACAAAAAAAATATTTGCTATCTAGCAAGCCCTGGAACACGTAGGGCACATATTAGTGATCACACTATTCGCCAATATCTACCACTAGAATTGCAATACTCTTGTCACTACTGGACTCACCATCTTGAACAAGCTCAGCCTTCAACTTCTGAAATAGAGGATGTACGACTATTCCTCCAGGAGCATTTTCTGCACTGGGTGGAAGCAATCAGCTTGCTAGGTCTTATATCGGAGGTTGTGGGTATGATTGATCTCCTCTATACAAAGATAGTAGCAAGTGATACATTAGACACCTATTCATGAACCATACTAATAGAGCAGGGCAATGATAATACTTTATTAGCTGATTTTCTCCATGATGCAAAGCGCTTTGTTCTGAAGAATCGGCAGATTACTGATGAAGCACCACTTCAGATTTATTGTGCAGGATTGGTGTTTGCGCCCCAAACAGCATTAATTCGTACAGAATTCAAGGGCGACCTTCCAAAATGGATATGCCAGTTGCCAAAAGTCAATGAGAGGTGGGGCGCAGAATTACAGACTCTGGAGGGCCATTCCCGCTTGGTTAGCTCAGTGGCCTTCTCGCCCGACGGCCGGCTGCTGGCGTCCGGCTCCAGTGACAGGAAAGTGCGGCTCTGGGACACGGCGACGGGCGGCCTGCAGCAGACTCTGCCTATCAACGGGACAGTCACTGAACTCCAATTTTCTCAAGATGGTTCATATGTCAGCACTAACCTCGGGCCACTCAACATTCAATCTAGCTGTGGCAATAATCTATCTAATTCACCAAAAACGCATTCTGATATACTTATTAACGACGGGGATTGGATAACATTACAGGGCACACAAGTATTATGGCTTCCTCCTGAGTCCAGACCTTCATGTTCAGCGATCAGATTGAATACCCTTGCCCTGGGACACACGTCAGGTCGAATTTCATTCATAGGATTTCGAGTATAATGGGTGTTGGTGAATTCAAGTTCTCTTCTATCCTCTATTTTCTAATCTCTTTGCAAAAGGAGGGCCTGGGAGAGAGTAAATTTATCTATACTATTTTCTTTCAGAACCTGCTACATGCTTCCTTGAAGCGTAAGAGATTGTTCCTTAGCTTATAACCTAAGATGCGCCTACCAAACCTTTAACTCTTATTGGCTGTGAGGTCCTCAACTGGGCTGTACTTAGTTTCCTGACTAGGGCCTTGGCACTCGGCTCAGAATTAAAGAGAATAGTGGAAATTGGTGAAGCTGGTTTTGCACCACCCTGTAGTAGTCGAAACTCGACTAAGCATTAAGCGGTGACCTTCTAGACAGTGGGAAACTGACCGAAGGCTTTGTTGCTTCAGGCATAGGATATCTGAACTCTCACAACTATTATTGTGTACCGAGCGGGAGGTAACCCCTGGCAATGGTAGCCCCACAGCGGGAGGGCCCGAACCCTATCACAGAAACACCCAAGAAACCAACACGAGCCTCACGGTCGAGAACTTCGAGGCCCGAACAGCGATTGACGCAGCTCAGGCAGTCAGAAACAGAACGCGAAATGGCGAGTCCTACGCGGCTCCAGGGAGCACCGATTGGATTAGAAGGAGATCCACAGTCAAGCCTTGCAGCCAAGCCCAGTCAAGACACGCGAAGTATCCGCCCACTCTAACCCTGGTTTCCCCCCGACACTAAGAGTGGCCGGTGATTTAAATTGACCGTCGCCTCTAGGCCATGGCATGCATCCATCCTCATAGCAATAATAATACAGTTTAATCTGCAAGATCAAAGTCGTTTGCGACCATGCATGCTATGGATGATCTGTTTATCTTGTCTGCCGACATGTTCTTATTGGTAAGCAGGCCCAGCCATGCTGGAGGATCTATCTATTCAACTCTATTAGGAGCGCTGGCAACATAATCCTGACCTCTTAGATAACAAGCCCCGTGAAAGAATCTTTGGTGAATTTGTTACTCTTAGTATTAATGGCCAGCAGGTAAGCCTACACTGCTGCTGCAAGCTAATTGCCAAGGTAGGTGGGGCTGTGGTATGCTAACTTAACAATCTAGCCCTACAGAGTGCTAAGGGTTTGCAGAGGAGCCTACATGTTAAGGCTGTTGCTAGAAGAATAGCAGTTCCTGGATTATATTTACCAACCCACAGAGCACTTTACTTATAGTTACCTTGTCTCACTAGCTGCGCACTACCTATAAGCCATTATCTAAACCAGCATTCTCTATGCTTGCCACTGCATTGGAGACCAAGTTTGGAGATCAAGATATACTCCTAGATAATCCTATTCTCTATAATTTAGGGGATGACTGGCAACATATCTTTCTCAGAGCTCCCTGTCACAGGCTATGGCCTGGATTTTGGGTTGTCGGCCATGCCCTCAACCCAGTTCTAAATAAGGTTTCTGCAACATCAGTATACGGCCTCGGAATTGCGGCCTCGAAGCTTAGGAAAGGAGATCCGTCCTCATAACTTCGGGAAAGGGATCCGTCGGCATACAGGTCCGGGAAGCCAGAATGGTTGATAAAGGGAGGAGGAAGATATCTGCGCTTCTATCTTTTGTTTCTTTCTCTAAGCTTGTGATACTCGTTTATACAGGACAGCCAGTTGAAAATAATACTGCCTACGCCCGTTACAG
>VCRL01000201.1:22014-68560 GCA_013306195.1 Aspergillus latus
TTCCCGTCCGCTCAGCCGTACTTAAGCCACACGCCGGTAGGTTAGTAGTATGGTGGGTGACCACATGCGAATCCCTACTGTTGTATGTTTTTTATTTTTAATTTTTTTCTCCCTTCTATATTGACTGCTATCATAACCGGAAGTACAACAAGCCTGGCGGTGTTGGTTTTTAGTGGTAATATATACTAAGCCTAGGCTGAGTGCAGGTAAGAAAGATTTAGACTTGTTAAACGATGGGTCGGGGCGGGTTTCGTGGGTTGGGTTATTTAACAAGTCTAGAAACCCGCCCCGACCCGCCAAAAAATGGGCTGGGTTAGACCTTCTAATAATCCATTGGGTTTTGGATATTTTTAGCTGCCCCAAAGCCCGGCGGAGCAACCCGCTGGGTTGCCAAGATATCTGAATAGGTATATTACTGTACTTAGATTACATTTACTTACTTAGATACTTTATAACACTGTATTCTAATACAGTATTTTATTTAGGTATGAAGATCACTGTCTATTAAAGCAGTGATTTGCATAAATGGGTTATTTTGGGTTATTTGGGTTGGGTTAAAATAAATTGCTAAATCCATGGGCGGTTTACTGTTCAGGTAACCCACCCCAAAACCCGCGCGGGCATCCACGTCGCACTGAGTACGTGTAGGTTAGTTTCAGATCTGCGTTGTAGGTAGCAGACAGCTACTTGCCTGGCTAGCTACCCTTGTACTTATAGAAAATAGTTAGTTTTTCTGCAGAAGATAAGGCTTTCAACTTAGTATCCCTCTTCAACTAACCAGTATACACGAGACACGGCCTGGACTGTAGACTGCCAGGGGATTGATTAGTAGCAACATGCATGACCGAGTCCTCTTCAGATATTAACTGATACCTGAAAGTGGTGCAATCGGCGCCATTTTTCCTAAAGCCGCTGGTTGGCATTCTCCCCAGTATTTTGAAGGAGTACACCCAGCCAAATTCCAAGACACACCTCAGCTTTCTGGAGGAGCAGTGACGACTCCCGGGACAGGAAAAGAGAAATATCTAGCGGGCACACAGTACACAGTCGCAGATCCTGATTAGCTATCCATTGATTATTCTAGATGAGAATAAGGTGCTTGAGAAAGAGAGTTACCCAGCCTTATGGGACTGCGCGGAGAGAACAAAGGATATGGAAGTATCAGAAGGCAGTGGAGATCTTAGAGGTCGAGGGACAGAAGTATAGGCCGTATTAACGGCCATAACTTACTATGAAAGGACAAAGCTCATTTTAACACGCCTTATGTATATTCACCTTGTCTCTCCGCTCACCATGTCCGACGAACTTAGCCATATGGATCGATATAGAATACTCGATCAAGCATATACTCTATCCAGACCTATTGATAAATCACCGTCACCCCATCGCCCACAACACTTGCCTTCGCAACAATCTTATTCTCATAAACATTAACAAGATTCACAATATCAACATCAACACCATCCTCTCCAACCCCAAACGTTAGATTGCCCTCAGCTCCAGTAACAGCCCCTCAAACGTGACCGTCCCAAAATCAACAAATGATACCAGCGACCCACCAGTCATATAATCCTCCACAATCCATTCAACAGACTGCCCGCTCAGTGCTGCCCCGGCAGGCCCCTGAACAGTGGCACTGACATTCTGCCCTGTACTTTGATTCTGGATTATCGCTACACCGGTCAACCAGAAGTTGAGGTTGAAAAAACGCTCAGAACAAGCACGTCACCAGCTTCAACAGCAAGGTCATCATCGAACCCCACCGCGTCCTGGGGATACCACTCATACCAAGCACTATAAGAATGGGCTTCCTGTCCCCCAGTTGCACCCTTGAATGCAACGATATCGATTCCTGTTTGTAGGATTGCGCCTGTATTAACGAAGCCGTCTATACCGACCCATGCGGAGGCAGCTTGGACGCGCGTCGAAGACGGGGTGGGCACGGGCACGGTGATTGTTGCAGCGACGGAGGTTAGAGTGGGTGTTTCGGTGAGCTTGGAGGCTAAAAGGACGCCACCGGACCAGTTGTCGGTGTAGTATATGTTTTTCTGCGAGACAGAGTCAATGTTGAAGGTGGACTCGGAGTAGGTGTGGGAGGGGGAGTGGGTGAAAGTGTGGTTTTTTAGACGATGAAGGAAGCGCGGGCTGTTTGAGGAGGCTGCTTGGGTCTTTCCCAAGGCCGTACCCATCAAGGCAATATTGAATAATGTTAGGAGCTTCATTGTATGTGGTTATCAACGGCTGGTCAGGTTGGAGGATGGTGGGAGGAGAGGCGAGAATAGAAAGAAAAGAAACAGAAAGGGATGGGGGCTGGTTTGCTGTATTTATATACATTCGACTCGTTTGGGAGCCTAACTTCTTAAAGCATCATAGTGGGGTTTGTATTCTCAAGGGAGTGAGTTTATTACAGCGTTAGTTTAGTTAGCTACAGGACAAGCGAGCGTGGGTTCTAGTCGGAGGGGGACTTAGGGCATAATGATGCGTGCCTCGATAGAGGTAGCATTTATCCAAAAATGTGCTTATCTCCACTTATACCTCATCCCGTTACAGACTATTCGATCTTCTTAAGTGCAGCACCAAGCTACTTTCCACTAGTTGAAGCCTTTGCGGACACAGCCGGATTAGACGAGACATATCCACTCGTAGTCGTAGTCCACGAGGGCGTCATAGAAGAAGAATGGAGTGAGGACATGAGTGTCAACGCGCTGCTGTTCGCAGACGCAGAAGTAGCGGTACTACCATCGTCAAAGCTGACGAAGTGAGCAGGACCATTGTTTGATGTGTGGCAGCCACTGACATAGTCGACTCGCATGTCGCATCCATTGGAGAACTCACCTGACCGCAGATCTCACATCCGTAGTCCATTAAGTGGTCGTAGGCACTGCACGCTTTTGTTGGCTTCTGTCCGAGAGGATGGGGAGTATGGAATGGTGGACGTACGCTTGCATGACGGTGCCTTTTAACTGGCACCCATCTCCCTTGACAAAAATCCCGCAGCCAAAGCCTCCGCTTGCGTTGTCCGTGTAGCATTCGCCGGTGTTTGTATTATTATCAGTGGTTCTGTCGTCGAGGTTAGTCTTACTTTCGGCGCTAGAAACATATTACCTGGGAAAGGAAGGGGACTTGCCCGTAGATTTCATTTCCGTGGATATAACTCTTAGCGACGGTGCAGAAAGAATGGAGACCGACGAAGATGCCGCACTCTCCGGACATGCCGCTACAAGAGTAACTTATTTCGTCCGGGGAGGTGTTATCTGCTGATGTTGCTGCTGGCCCTGTTGTAGTTGTCGTCGTCTTTTTGGTTGTGGTGGTGGTAGTCGTTGTAGTTGAAGTGCTTTCCCATTCTGATATCGCGGATTCAAAGTCCGCGTCGATTGAGTCAGCGACGGAAGAGATTACAGCGGCGTCCGTGTTGAGCGCGTACGCTATAAAAGGCGTACCAGCGCTTATATCGCTGGATAGCGTAGTGGTCGTTGTGGTAGCTTCAGCGTAGCATGCCGTGATCGTAGCACAGGACGTAGTAGTCTTAGTGGCGTACGCCGACGTATCCGTGTCAAGAGTACTGTAGATAAACTCCGTACAGACATCTGCTTCTTCCTCCTCACAGTCCTTATCCTCGCTTGTGCAGCCCTCCCCAGTGCACACGCCATCCTTGCAGTTGGGGCCAGAGCATGACACCTTGTGGCAATTATACCCACTGCACTTTCCAGTTGACGCGTCGCATAGGAGATCGATACAACCAAGAGATATACAGTCTGGTCCGATACACAGACCGCTACCATTGCAGTCGTCACCGGCACACCCTACCGTCTGACAGGGGTCAGAGGAGCACGAGCCCTTACTGCATCCAGCGCCCATGCAACCAGTCTCTTCGCAATCAGAGCCAAGCAAGCACCGCTGCTCTCATCGCAATCTGCACCAGAACATCCAAAAATCACGCAAAGGCCACCTGTGCAATTGCCATTCTCACAATCGGGACCACTGCATTGTTGATCGCTTGGGGGATCCGGGTCTGAGGGGTCTTCGAAGCCACTGGATTCGCCGTCGCCCACTTCACAGTTATCCATACAGGGAGCCTCACAGTATGTTTGACACTTTGTTCCACATCCGGCTCTACAGGTTGGGCTCGGTAGATCACCCTGGACAAAGTGCACCGTTGGTCCTGTAGGAATGGTCGTTGGTAAAGATGTAGTTGACCACGGCCAGGGAGGAACTAGTAGTGTCCGACTCGTGTACGCCATCTGAGTGGCAGAGGTCAGGCTGGGTGTAATAACTACCGAGCCGAGAGTCAAGCTCGGGAAAAGGACTGTCGTTCCAGTAGTTTGGTTCGCAGCTGTGATGTTCCAATTCCAGTAGGGGATTTGACTGGTTATGATGGGGTCTAGAGTGATTGTAGTCGTCACAATGGTCCGGGCGATGATGGTGGTAGGAATAATTGTCTCGCTGACAGTCACAGTCTCGGTAGTGGTCCAAGCAACTTCGATGGAGGTGACGAAGGGATCTGGCTGGATGGTAGTAGGAGACCCAAGGGTGGTGGGAGGGAAGATCATATTAATAGGCCCGATACCAACCACAGTGTGGTTGTCGAAGATCTCCTGCCCTACGTAGAAATCGCCAGTCCCGTCGCTGCCACCGTCGGTGCTGGCTCCTTCCATTGACGTATGGCTAGAACTCATATCATTAGGGTTTTCGAGAGATCCTGGACCATCCAGGTCAAGAGCCCAGCTGAACAAGCCACCGAGACATAGACTGTTGGCAAAATCGGCCTTTTGTTTCAAGGTCTTGCCGTTATCAAAAGAGACACTTTGGACCGGTCAGTGAGTGTGCTACATTAATATAGGAATACCGGCGGATACGCACCATTGGTTTTCATTCCAGGTTATCCAGTTAACCCCAGCGGACTCGTCATACAGAACCGTGGGGTCATACTCCGAAATAATACGACTTATCTCATAGTCAGACAGGATTCCACTGGTCTGCGTACATTCTCCAGGTGCAGCTCCTCCAGACCCATACGCGGATGAATCAAAAGCACATCCAGGTGTATCACAGCTAGAGTCAGCCAGAGTAAAGGAACGGCCGTAGAAGCCTAAGCCGAGGAGGACCTTGCTCGGGTCAATATCATTTCTCCACAAGATCCAGCCCATCAGAAATTTCTTCCATGGAGTTAGCTTTTTTCATATACCCAACTTAGTATGGAGAGCTGGGAAATAAATACCGGTAAGGTTTGTATGTGGATTGACGACGGATGAGATCCAATTACTGACCGTTCCATCCCAGGTGCCGTGGATATCATAAGACATGAAGTTGAACCAGTCCACATAATCAGCCATGGAAACAACGTCGAAGTTCTTGAGATACCCTTATATTGTTCATAAGTATTTATTTGGAGACAAATCTTCTGGTTCAACTCACAGTAGGATGAGGGCAGGGTGGCCGAGATCCCATACGTGTCACCACATGCTCCCTTAAGCTCCTTTAGAAGCGTAACGAAGTTTTTCGTATCAGCAACTTTACCACCTGTTATTCTGTCAGCCGTAAGCCCTTGGTAAGTGATGGTTCCTTCTCTGACCTCTATCCGAGGAAGCAGGGTACTCCCAATCAATATCAACTCCGTCAAACCCCCACTTCTCCATGAAGCTGACAACCGAATTCACGAACGCAGACCGGGTTCCTGGATAACTACACATATCTGAGAAGATTTCGCCTCCAAGATCCCAGCCACCCACAGATATGAAGGTTTTCAGACTCGACTTTTTCTTCTTGAGGGCTACGAACTCAAGAATGAAGGTGTCATCTTTAGCATACACGGTCTCAATCTCTGAAGTCTCGCTGTTTATTCCCGCAAATGCGTAGTACAGATGCTGTTACGCTGATAAGTTTCTTACTAGTAGGTGAAAGATCGAGACATGCTAGAACTTACTGTCCATGGCTCGACGTCGATATTGGATGGGAGTATATTATCACAAGGGCGCTGGTAGTTCCATGCTTCATAATAGCCGATGTATCTGGCATCACTTGAGGTTCCGGAGCATGAGCTGCATAATTTCAGTCAATCTTTGTTCATAATCACTGAGAAGGGAAACAACATAGGTAGTCACTTACGTCTCTGTCACAGCTCCGCAGTTACTCTGGCAGCCATCTCCGCAGAACTCGTCTGTTGTTCCACAGAATCTGTCAAATGACATTATTAGTGAGAAACAGTGCCATTAAAGTGTGGTCAAGAGAGATGATCCTTACCCATATGGCGAGCAGCAAACATTCAGCGGACACGTGGTATTCGCAACCTCCGCATACGCTACACTTGGTTGTAAATATCTCATAACTTTTTGTTTGGGAAAGGAAGGAAGAAATCAATCAACTCACGTCCACACTCAGCTACAGCATCGTACGTTGACACACAAACATCATCACCACAGAAGTCCGGTCCGAAGCCGCAGTAACCGCTGGTACTGCAGCAGCCACTTACACACTCTGAAGTCGAATTGCAAGTACCAGTCTGGGCTGAAGCCCATGAGCTCCAAAGCGAGCTGACGAGAAGCCCGCCAGCAAGGTATGCTTTCATCCTATGGGCCGGGGCTCAACTTGTGGCGGTCGAGAGAAAGGTTCACTTCAATGAAAGAGTGGCGAAAGGGGGGGCTACTTCCTTATAACAACCATAGCGCCACGTCTAAGCTAGACTTGGCATTTCCCTTGCGTAACATGAATGAAAAAAGCAGCACATCACATCAATCCAATCTCTCAGCCGTCGTGTCCGTGGTCGAAGTGAGAGGCCCACCGGCCGGAATAGCCGAAAACTGTGTCCGATGGTGTAGATACTAAGTTAGTTGGCCTAGCTACATTACATAAAATGGGGTCTAATTTGAAAAGAGTTCTCCAAATTCCTGCGTGTGCCGGGTATCCATATCTATGCCTTCAATCGTAGCAAGACAGTACGATGTAATTGGAGCCATAACTTATGGACTGATATCCCGAGGTCCAACAAGTCAACGTAGTGGATGGTTACTCCATCCAAGCGCAATGCAAATTTGATCAACTTAATTATACTAGGAACTAGCGTCATGCAAGGCACATTCTCTCCAGAATACTAGGGAGTAACCAATACGTACCGGTATGCAACTGAAATTCAAATACTTCTTGGTTGATACTAGTACTTCTCGCAACCCACATCATCTAGTAATACATGGTAGATGGAGTCATGTAGTTTGACTCGGTAGTGACATGCCAGAGTACCTGCCACTACTGTGATATCAGTTATTTTTCTGTCATGTATCCATTGTGTGACTATTTATCTACTCTCCACAGTCCAAAAATCTCCCCATTCACCTCTGATCCCCTCAGTGCCTGAATGTGCAACCTCCGATAACAGTAGCACAGTACTTCCCAGTTACTATTCCATCTACAGTAGCACCCATGCTGGAGTAGATATTCTGCTTCCGAAAGTCTTCTCTTACATTTTAGCGGGATCCTTGCACTCGCCATCCCTCCAGTTGCACATATCCAAGTACATAGCTAGAAAAAGTCAAGCATTAATTAGTAAGGAAAATAAAAAAAACATTCTGAGGACTTGGAGAAAATGAAGGCCTTACCGGCACAGAAGTACGCAAATGTATCTATTTTGCAAGGCAAGCGAGCGTGCAAAGGAGTCATCAGTATACTATAGCCAAGCCTCCCCAGCAACTGAGGTAGAAGAAAGGATGAAGGGAAGGAAGGCATACCAGCGTTCGAGAGTGCATAAACTGATGATACATCCGTGACTTTAATCTGTGACTGGCCCAGATTATAACACTCTTTATACTCATATGCGCCCTTTCCATTCACGACTCGGTCCTCTTTGCCAGCACAGCACAAGACAAATATTAGCCTAATTCTCTCTTTCTCTCTAACAGTGGACTTTTGACTTGGTGGAGGGAAACACACCCATAACGTCAGTCCCAAAGAAAGACTCCGCGTGGCTCAGTTCATGAAGGAGGGTGACCTCCGGCGAACCATTTGAGATATCATCGAGACTCTCGCCGAGAACATCAGAAAGCGATTTTGCGTAATACTGGCTGATATATCGGTTACTCCAGTCCTTCCAGCGCCGGGGGCAGATTGTCATGACGTCTTGGGAACTGTCTGTGGTGGTCATCATGAACGCTAGGACACTGGTAAACGCTGCGCATTTGCCGGTCATGTCGTCTATCGGAGTCATTGCGGGTACTCCGGTACTAATATACTCCTCTAGCACACAGGAAAAGCCAAGGCAACATTAGCAGAAATATTCTTTTTGCAATTGAAAGAAGAAACAAATACGAGATGAAGAGGAAGGGGGGAGAAGAAGGGGCGGGGGGCTCTGTGTGCCAGAACGTTGAATGTATAATACCATCGGCATTTTCATTGAGCCCAGCCACGACCAAATGATCGTCATTGCAGAAAATTGTTGTCTTGAGCGTGTCGAGGTTGAGACCGTCCGCGGCCTTTTGCGCAAAAGCTTCGCCAGCAAGTACGTTTCAGTAAATGCTCCTACTTACTTGCAGGTGGTAGCTGCTGCTGATCTAGAGCATATACATGTTGTGCACCCAGGAAAACCGCTACAGGATAGGGCGGTCATTGACTCACATTCGGCATCCAAAATCCTCGCTCTCGCTCTAGCGATATCCGCCTTCCGCGTAGGATCGAAAAGGCCATACATGGACATAAAGAAATCCATCTTTGCTCGCTCATCGTCCGTCTGCTCATTCCTTTTCTTGCCAAGCATATCTCTAATAATACCCAGGCCGCTTATGGCGCTTCCCAGCATGTCCTCAATATTGTCCATGACCTCAGCAAGGTATGAGGCATAACTGCTGCAGCTGCTGGAATCCAGGGCAAGGTTTGTTCGCGGCCAAACAGAGGGCTTGCTGAGGACGCCTCCTCGTCTACTGAGGTGTTGCGAGTAGTCTGGGAGCTCAGCGAGGGATATCGGCTGGCTGGTTTTTCTGATCCGGGGGAAGGCAGCTGTCTGGGGGGTTCGGGTTTGCGTTTGCGTTTGCAAGTGCCAGATGCAGGATTTGGAATATGAGCATGGCGCTCATCATTTTGGCTAGGACGGCCAGTGTAAGCGCGATGAAGCAGTTCCTAGGCTGTAGAGAAGGACTATGGTCTAGAAGGAGATGTGATGTGCCTTAGGAGCTGAGAGATATATCATCCTCTACTTAAACTAAAGCAAACATTTTATGGCTACGGTACGCTTTGCTTCTAAATCATGCTCTTCTTCTTAGAGCTCTTCTTGAGCAGTTTGGTACGGTATGTCTGTATGCGTATAAGTACCGCTGTGCTACTTACTAGTACACGGTACGTAGTACTAATATCGCGGGCTAGGGCTAGATTAGTGGTATTCTTTAACATAAATATGGCCACTAGCCGCATGCAAACCAACTTTCGTCCAAGCTAGCAACCACCACTCGAATTTAGACGGATGGACTCATCTCTAGGTCGCCTTTTGCTCGAACTTCTCCTCCTCACAAGTGCATTCGTCCAATCCATTTGTTTGATTCGACGTGCATGCAACTATTATGTGTACACCCATTGGGCACCTGCTCTCCTGATACTTGCCGCTAAGCAGGGATCCGCCTTCATTACAAGAAAACTGCTGGATGGAGGTGCAGACGTTCGGTGGGAGTCAGACTTTTGGGTAAACGAACGGGCCAATGGAAGAGATTATAACAGGATCAGCAAAGAGCATCCAATTTTATATGCGGCAACATCGGGCCATATGGCCATAACAGAGTTGCTTCTTGAATATGGTGCGGATATCGAATACAAGGGCCGCGAGGGTTGTACTCCGCTCTTGCTGGCAGCACAAAATAACCAGATACCTCTTGCTCGCCTCTTGATTTCCCGAGGTGCAAACATTCTGGCCGAGGATATGTGGGGCAAAAGTTCAATCTACGTGTCTTTATGTGAAGGATTCTACGAAATGCTTGAGATGCTTCTGGCATCCCTCCGAAGAGTCCCATTCTCGCCAGAGTACATAAAGAAGGGTATGCAAGATGTCTTACTGGCAGCAACAGTTGGCAGTCATCTCGAGTGGGTTCAGTATGCGATCTCCAGGGGTGCCGATATCAATTACCAAAGAAGCAAATATGACCCAACTGCATTGCTTGTTGCAGCTCGCGGTGCAGACCCAGCCATCGTCCAACTGCTCCTAGAGAAAGGAGCAGACCCCAACATCAAGAAGCCACAGCAGCCGCAACTCCGTCGGCCCAGATCAACAGAGACTCCACTATTACAGGCAGCCCGTAACACGGACCATAGCGAGGCTACCATTCGCCTTCTCTTAGACTACGGGGCAATACCACATGGGCCAGAAGACTACCAAGCGCTCTTACTCTTAATTGAAAGAGGGGATGTTTCGTCATTTCGTCTCCTTGTGGACCATGGGGCTCCGTTGATGTATCGGTTGACCCAAGTCCCGACACTGATGAGAACGGCGCTTTTGTCCAAGCAGTCAGCGATTGTGGATCTACTACTGGAAATGGGAATGACTCCGAGCAAGCGAGATCTTGAGATTGTCAGGAACATTAAGCCTGAAGGATTGAGGATGTTACAATCTCGGCAGGAGCGGTAATACGCGGACAGAGCGAACCAAGGAGGCTTGTGCTTAGCGCTTACTTGCACCAAGAATGAAAGGCCTAAATCCATACTCGTAATACTCTCTCAATACTTCGAGTAGTATCTTCTACCTAGTGATGTCCCTCCAATGGGGTGGCAGATGTTTTGAGTATGCCAAGCGTTGCAGCAGCTCACAGTATAATCCGGCCTCACTCTGGAGCACTGAAATAAGGGAGTCGACAGATCTAAAATGCCTAAGTTTTCTCCACTCAAATCCATCTGAATGCTAATGAATTTGCTTTCAAAGGCAGAAATGCAAGCAGATGATAGGATACTTTGCTTCTTGTTGCACGAGGGGAGTGCGAGTATGATAAGCAATTTCTGATTAGAATTCAATGCGCGTACCGGCCGCCATGAGCCGCATTGTTATTATTATGGTCATATTTAATCTCATTCTCAAGATCCACAGTTTGCCCCAAAGGGTCGGCAATCAGCATCTGGGTACTCCAAAGACACGACCGGGCCACTAAGGTCATGACTGCCTAGTGCTGGCCCTAAGACTAATGGTTCGTAGGTCGCGTGGGGCGGTTTTCCACTGTAGCCCCTTAAAGACGCAGAATGCCACATGTGCGTATTCCACGGTGGAGAAGGGCCTTTGTTAGCTTAAGCTTAGCTTAAAGGCTTGGATGGGTCAAGCATTAGCGGCTGGACTAGGCGCCTGGTTTGAGCATTCATGGAGTGCTCGCCCTGAAAGGTATCTACGTAGCTGGAGCACCCCGCCGGAATTGCTGACCTCCGAGAGCTTTAGCTGAATTGTACTGGTCTTACCGCGCTAGAAAGGGTGGGACTAGTCACTTACCATACGCTGTCGGTTACATACTACCATAAATCTGCTGATGCTGCTGAGAGCTAATGCGACCCCTTGTCAATGTTGAATATACTCCAGAATGTATACTAAGTATCAAGTGCAATTTCCGTCAGCGGCCGCTCGAAAGCCTTTTCCTTGTTTCTATAGATCTGTATGCGCTGGAGTTGGGAGGGACCTTCAGGTCAAAATACGTTCTCAAAACTTGGAGCTACATTCCCTTTTCCCAACTGCATCCAATCCTTACTTCTCTTTAATTGTACCTAGATCTGCTACTAAGAATGAGGCCCTCTGCTATTTTCGTTGCTTGCCTTCTTACAAACTCTGTTTCATCAAAGGTGTTACAGAAAAGATGGCTCAACGGGAACTCCGCAACAGGGACCACCGACCCTGACGTGGCAAGCGATTGCCAGTACTGGGCCAACGACATCAGCTCTGATGATACGTGCGCCGAGCTGGAGTCCTATTTTCGCATTACAATTACAGATCTGAAAGCATGGGTAGGCGTCTCCCTCCAGGCTACGGCACGGGTCCTGATCTGCTTCACCTAGAACCCTTCACTAAAGAGAAGTTACTGTGTTCTAATCGAAGGCTGGAGCTACTGTGTTGACGGCCCAGATGTAACATCAACTCCTAGTGCAACTACAGGGGAATCGACAACCGGCAAGGTAACTTTCACCGAAGTCAGCGACTTCGCGAGCAGTACCACGCCCGTCGATACAACAACTACGGAGCCCTCAACTACGAGTACCTTGACCACAGCTACGACTACCACAGCTACTTATTCCGGTGGTATTCCCTCGCCGACCCAAAGTGGCTTGATCTCCACCTGCAATGACTATTACTATGTGCAGAACGGAGATACTTGCTACGACATCCAAGATCTCTACGGAGACTTCACTTTGAGTCAATTCTATAACTGGAATCCGTATGCTCTTATTATCATTTTGGCAAATGGACTTGATCTGCTCACAGTCTCACCTTATATAGGTCCATCTCCTCAGGATGCTCAGGGCTTGAGCCAGGCTACTATGTTTGTGTTGGTGTGGCGCCAACTTCAACCACGACTTCTTCTTTGCCATACTCGCCCCAGAGAACTGGAACAGCAGCCAACTGTAAGTCACTTTACTTCAGCAGTATCCGGAAGTAAGCTGACATTGGCTGATACGCTTGACTAGGCGACGAATACTACCTTGTTGAGGAAGGAGACAGCTGCTCCGACCTTCTTTCCGAATATGATATCACCCTGACTGAGTTTTATGCTTGGAATCCCACCGTTGGGTCGGACTGCAGTACCTTGGAATACGGTTACTATGTCTGTGTTGGTGTCTCCGGTATGTATACCCTCCTTCCCCCATCCCGGTTCGAATGCCCAATGTTGTCCCACTGCTAACCTTCCTATAAAAATAGGTTCCAGCACAAGCAGTAGTGCTGCTACTACAACTACTGTAGTGACCACCACCGCTACTACTACTACTACTACTACTACTACTACTACTACTACTACTACTACTACTACTACTACTACTACTACTACTACTACTACTACTACTACTACTACTACTACTACTTCTTCAACCACCTCAGGCCCCTCCCCCACCCAAACTGGCATAACCACCTCCTGCGTAACCTACTACGAAGCCGAAGACGGAGACAGCTGCTGGTCCATAGTAGCTTAGAAATTTGCCTATCTGAACCAGACCGAATTCATCGACTGGAACCCAGCCGTGGGATCCGACTGCGCGAATCTCTGGCTCGGCTATTACTATTGCGTAGCTACCACCGACGTTCAGCCGATGCCGGATATCATAAGCACCTGTGCGGAGTACTATCTTGTTCAGAGGGGAGATAGCTGCTCCTCCATTGAGCAGGAGTACTCGATTACTTCAACGGATTCTTATACGTGGAATCCGACTGTCGGGGATGATTGTGCTTCGTTATGGCTGGG
Organism: Aspergillus latus; assembly: GCA_013306195.1. Classification (NCBI taxonomy): domain Eukaryota; kingdom Fungi; phylum Ascomycota; class Eurotiomycetes; order Eurotiales; family Aspergillaceae; genus Aspergillus; species Aspergillus latus. The sequence goes on from VCRL01000201.1 coordinate 35,403, forward strand.
GTATTATGTTTGTGTTGGAGCTTCTTGATTCTGAACTGGGTAGGGAGGTGTGCTTTGCGGGGTAATGTTGTTCATTTTACTGGGTATGTAGTCGTCAACTTTGATGCGTATAGTATCATAAGATACTAATAATATCTAGTATGGGCCTGAAAGCCTCAAGGGCTTGCCCCTGCGTGGTCGTTTCAACTATATACTAGAAATGCAGTTTGGTATTTATAGACAACCCCAATCCCTGTATCTAGGGGCTACATACCGGCAAGTATAAAGACAATGGTATATTTTCTACAAGGTCATCTCGTAAACTTTATAGCACACTAGAAACAAGGTAAACCGAGCGGAGGCAAAAACATCTTTCCTGAGTTGAAAGCTTCATTCCATCTCATTTCAACAATGCCAAAGCTGTTGCAGCAAGCCCCCAGAGAAGCGATCAGTTTACAAAGACTGTCTGTGAAACACTAACAAACAGAAGGTCAACGAACATGTGAATAAGCCTTTCTGGTTCACAAGTGCGCTCTGCTGTGCTCTAGAGCCTTGCAAACACCGAGCGATGCCTCTTATCGAGCCTCCTATTTGGTTGGTCAAGGTTCTTCATAGCTTATGTACTTCAAGGCATTCAACGCACAGATTGAGATAAAGCATGGTTAGGCAGCTTAGTGCCTATCCCAGTCTCACATGATAGAAGAAATCAAATTTCGAGATTGCAGATTACTCCGATCCTACTCTGAAGTTAAAGCCATACCTATTTCTACAGGCTATGAATTCAAGGATGTCCCACCTGTGGGGCTACAAGCTGGTCGTCTGGAACTGGACAATGTTGACGCGATCAAAGAAATATTTGTTTTTCGATTAAAGTTGTCTCTAAAACCCCAAGGCACTTGGTTACGACTAACTCTCCTCAGGCTGCAACAATCGCCCGGTGGAAGTAATTGTGTCAGCAAGGGATGGGACCGAAGCTTCACGGAGAGTAAAACCCATTATGGTGGACCTGCCAAAGTCCTCCCTAGTGTTGGTCCGTAGATTTGTCGCTCTGGACAATAGCCGTGCCAATGGCACGACGAGGGTAGACATTCAAGAAGTCCCTTAACTCTCCGAATGAATATATGTCGAACTAATGGGCCAATGCCTTGACTTGTATTGAACCTTTGCTGCATGACCTGCTTGTATGGAGGTCTGTCCTCTCCTCTATCGCTCCGGTGTACGATTAAATACATTAAAGGGGTAAATGACTAAACTGAATCAGGAATGTCGGAATATTAAATGACACTAGTGGAGGCTGAATAAAAGGGCATCTTAGTGGTATCTCAAGGTCGACAATATATTATCGTTGAGAGATGGCGAATGTACCTCTTGTTCGAAGCCGGGCCGCACGAATAATTATATATTCCAACTATGTCATTGAAATAGCTTGGAATTTGGCGAATCTCTGGAATGCTTGACAAGAAAAGGAACGAGCAGAGAGCCAGCGTCCGTACAGGTGGTGTGCTTGTTTTGAGCCCGCTTCATTATGAACCTTCCGCCAGGTTGCTAACGGCGATCTCGAGCTCCCTGGTTACGACCTGGTAATTTCTGTTTTACTAAACTAAACCGGTTCTTAGCTGCTTGCAAACTGGTTAGAATGACAAGGGCTGCGTTATCCTCCATTATGGAGAAGTCTTTTGTAGTGTGCCCGACTGCTCCGAGGCTACTGTAAGTAAACTTGGCCATACTTTCAACAGATTGCTAACTTGCTTTGCGACTGATTACTATATAAACTTGCTTTAGGAGCAAATTTAGTATCATGCATGTCCAGTATAACAAGCTAGTCTAGTTGTTCTTGTCTTTAATACTGTCTTGGTCTGTATTTATCTATATACTGATTATATGAAAGGGGTTTATACTGCAGAGTAATATGATTTGCATAACCAGGATAAGTAACTGCCTGGCTATAAAGCTTCTGAGTAAGACGGCAAGCCAAACAGAATCTTTAAACAACTACTCTGGCGCTCATATTTAGAACCCTTAGCATAGAGAAAGAAATATGTACATGAAGAGATCGATTGTGGGATGTCTTCGCGAAATGAAGCTTAACTTGATTGGTTAGGCAGTCAGAGATGGCAGAAATTGGTTCATTGTGTACACCGGTGTACATGATGAATGGCCAATCACAAGACGCTCATCCCGGGCACCGGTGCCCACGATGAAGTCCTATAATCTATGTTGGCTCATGATCACAGCATGTAGGACTGTGACACTGGGTGGGATTTGTATGCAAGAATCTACTGAATTAACTTTGCTTAACTGATATAAATAGTCTGCCTAGCTTTAGCAATATTAGCTGTAGTTTGATACTGCAAGTACAAGCATGCCAGCATGAAAGGTTATTACTTGGTTTTATCCAGGAAGCTAGACCATGTATTTTATAATAATGCACCTGGAGAACCAAGACAAAAGGTTTATATGGTTTCTGTAGAAATACACTGGGTAAATTAGGACCTAAGTCTGACAGCTAATTATATATTTTACTCCTATAGGTAGGGACAAGATTAGGAATTTATCTAAGCTTTGGAGATAGTGTCACAGGCTATGGCCTGGATCTTGGTTGTCAGCCATGCCCTCAACCTGGTTCTAAATAAGGTTTCTGCAACATCAGTGTACAGCCTCGGAATTGCGGCCTCGTAGGAAAAGAGATCCGTGGTAAATTATATGCTTTGGTAGTGTATTTGATACAAGACTAGGTAATTATAGATTACCAGCTCTTTTAAGCTTGCCAATGGAATAAGTTATATCTTGTTCATACTGTCTCATGAATGCAGCGCCGTCTTGTCGGCAAGGTCTTGAAGGACACTCCCACTGTGCCTCACCCGCCAGAGAAATGATTGGTACTTTGATACCAGCGTAGTATGGCGGGTCGACGCTGGAAAGGATTGTATTCATGAGAGGCGGACAGCATCGTGCCCGACGTGGAATGACTAACTGGGAATGGCTTTCAGGGTCACAGAGGTCCAGTCCCATGCTCAGAGGGTCGACGAAATCACCGAAAAGACCAAAATTCTATGTGCCGTTGGACAAACGGGGCATAGTCAATGGAGTCGCTAGGCTGTGCAGAACGGGTTGTTGTGGAGGCAAACTGTCGCTTGCGGGAGACGCCCTTGGTGGCTCAACATCTAGACGTGCATCGATGGCCCTGCATTTGATCGTATAAACCAAGCTGACACTGGGGTAGCTACCAATATTTTACGGCACTTTCAAGTTAGCATCGTTGTGTTTTTGCATCGTCTTCCTGATACATGGTAGTCGACTCGCCGTCTTATTAACGTACACCAATACCCCTTTGCGAATTAGAATACCGTCTTGTCCCAACCTTAGTGATGAAACTCACTTATTATTCTGTGATTGGTGCCTAAGGCTGTTTGGCGCCTTCACCTTTGCATTATTCCTTGAGACATTGGTAAGTCAGATACCCGTCTTGGACTCTGTGAAAGGTATACCATGCTTCTGCCCACTGCTTGCGGCTTGTTCCTTGTGTTGGCTCATATCTCATTTGCCTCTCTGTACTCATATGGTAGCATGCGTGGTCGGCCTTTCTAGTCTGCGGGGCTTAAGCAGTGGCTTCAGGTGGTGATTCCCCATTCATGCGTCGCGTTGACAATTCATTGACAATTGAGGGTTTAGTCGGTGAGATTTGTCTTGCTCTTATAACTTTTTTGACTGTTCACTATATTATTAATATATGTTACTTCGGGATTACAGTTTGTATAGATGCAGCCCGGAGTGATGTATATCAGGAAGGAAGCCGCGACGTGGAATCTCCTGCAGGGAGGCCTAACTATATTTGGAATGCTCTCCAGGCAGTTAAAGTATAATCAACTTCTGACATGATCAGATAAAGATGTTATAGAAGGCCTGTATTGGAGGTAAAATGGTGACCAGCAGAATAGTTGATAGGAAGTGTATACCATATTGGTGTTATTTTCCTCTAATGACAATAGATTCTCCCAGAGACATAAGGCGCAGGACTGGATAGATGGAACATTTGGAAAGTGGTCGCTAGCATCCACCCAATTTACCTCGCAGCGCTTGTCGGCGTTTTCCCAATGACCAGATAAAACATTGAGTAAAGCTGCAAATCTTCCTGATCTAGTTCCTGGAGAACGCGCTTCATCAAGTCATCTGTGTCCTCTTTTGACCAGCCCAGTGTCTTTGTAAATAGCCGCAGTGAGTACCCTCAATATTGAGAATTCAGTGTCTGTGAGCGTAGTTGCCATTTTTGGTGGTAGGGTCGTCCTTCCACTCCCGCGTCGGTACCTGATGATATTTAGTCAGTGCACTGCACTTGCTTGAAGGAACATCTTAACATTGGAAGACAAGACACCAAGTTCACGCACCTTGAAAACCCGCTCCTGGACATCCACCAGCCAGCCTTCTCCATTAATTCCTTCTGTTCCGCGCCCATATTTATCCTCTTCCCAAATTTCTGCGCCGCCTCGTCCATCAGTTTAGACCACTGCTTAGTAGCATCCCACTTGCCCTCCATATCCTTCTTTTTTCCCTCGCCGGGAAAGAATTTCAGATCATGCTCGCGAATCTCCACCCAACCCCCCGGCACCAAGTGCTTGAAAACGTTTATATAAAACCCGTCCTAGTCCTTAAGCAGCCCGCCCAGCGCCTCGCCATGAATTAAATGAAATGCCTCCTTCGCAGTAAAAGGCCAGGGCCCCTCCAGATCCCGGTGCAACAGTCATGACGGTCCCGCATCACCGACCATCCATGCTGGCTCGAGCCCTGTGACTCGTGCCTTAGCATAGGTCCCGTCATCGCTGTCCAGGAGGGAATAAAGCCATGCGCCACCACGTGCAGCCACATCAAGGATTTTGGTGTTCTTTTCAAGCGGCAGATCAAGCGGCGCGATAAATGGCTTTTCAGCGGTTAGATCAGGCCAGACAAGGCCGGCTGTGGTCCTCTGGTCGTCTGGATGGGAATTCGTTTTTGTAGCCATGGTAGCGGCGGCCGTTTTCCCAGGTGTGATTATTTCTGAGGTGAAGACGCTCAGAGTCGGACTCTGGTTGCTTTTTGGATTTTCTAGCCATATTACGTGTTTGTAGCGGAGCGGCGGGCAGATACATTGGCGAAGGCAACTCTTGGGTTCGCATTTTAAGGGGAAAATAAGTGCTGTCACATGACCCTGTGGTTTGCTTGGCAACGAAGGGTTTATTGGCGACCTGAAAGGATGATCTCATAGGACTGGTATGGGGAGGCTCATCTTACTATTCAAGGTTGGAGAGAGAAGGCGGATCAGAAGACTACATAATTAGGTGTATATCCTTAAAGGCTAACTGTCCACAACATCGACCCACCACATACTACACAAATTTCGGCTATGCTCAGGGTATCCCAGTTAATCTACAACGTCTAACTAGAAATCATCTATACGAATGTCAATGGCCCCGTTCTTAACCTGCATTTTCAGCCGGGCAATATCCTGTTTTACACGATCCGCTAATTGTCCAGTTCCGCGCCTCCACTGCGCCTCCATAGCATCCAGCCATCTGTCCATGAAGGCTGTCGACGTTCGAATCATCCCCTGAATATGGTTTCGGAACCACCGGGGCCAGTAAGGACGAATGTCAAATGCCTGTGCTGGATACTGGGCGTTCCACGCCTGGTTAATTGTCCAGCGTTCGTTACCGATGTCGCGGTATTGAGCACGCAGCCCAAGCCGTACTTCTTCCGCATTCAGGTACCGATACACGGATATGACGCTGCGAAGACGCCACAGAGCCTGGTCTGGGTCTGCTATATCGTCGATGTACCGTTGCATTGAGCTGTCGGCCAGCGGGCCGCGGTTCCAGCGCCGCCACATCCAGCACCGGTTCTTGTGGAAGTTGAGGTACGCATCGAGGAGGAAGAAGTTGTCTATGTTGCGTCGGCTCCCATAGGCTTCGTAAATACGGACGGAGGGAATTTCCAGCTCACGATTGGTGCTGTCGTCTTCAGCGCCGCCAACGGGGAGCCCCCAGGTGACCGGGTCTATTACTCGGGCGTTCAGCCAGCCGTCCGCTAGAAACCCCGCGGGGATTGGATCGTAGGTGTTTGGTGTGTCGTCGTCGAGCCGGCCGTGCGCTATGTCTGAAAGGAAGCGCGGCTCGGTGTTCAGCTCCGTTTCAAGCTCATTATGGACCATACGTCCGTTGAAGATGTTTCCGGTACGTACGGTCACCATGATGACTTCGCTGTCGGCACAATCGGCGAAGTTCCGATACACGATGGCGCGTTCACGCACGGGGCTGTCAGTTGGAAGCTCGCTTGAGGAGTCGTAGGAACCGGGGCGCATTGTTGTCTCGCTAGTGGCGCCTTGGCCGTTTGGATATTCCAAGCAGTAGGACCGCCGTGGGGCGCGCTTGTCTAAGGAGGATGTCTCCAAAAGGCGCGGGTCATCCCACTTGTTATTGCCACAGTCGCTGTCCTCGCTATTGCAGGGATTGGAGATACCGCAGGTGAGTGCGGGTTTCGCGCTGAAAAAATCATTGAAACTTTCTAGATAGCATAGGAAGGTGTCCGCGAACTGCTTGAGATCAAGGGCAAAGATGTTCTTGTAGGTCTCGGCCAGTTTCTCTCTAAGTCCGGGAAACAAGAGATTTGAGTAAAACTCTTTGATGGCTTCGTTCCAGTATGCGATGTAATTGCTGAGTATCGCTATTGTGGTACATCTCCTGGATGAGGTACAGAAACCCGTAGTTTGCCACGTCTTGCGCCTTCGAGTTGGTCGTGGCACGCGCTGCAAGAACCCCCGCAGGATTAGGGCAAGTCGGGCTCTCGAAAAAGTGATGCAGTGCGTTCTTCAAGTCCGTGACATTCTGGCGTTCCTTCCATTCGGAATCGTAATGCAGATTAGCGGCGCAGAATGACATGACCCCTGGCTTGTCTTGACAGGGACCTGATCGCTGCATGATCGCTGCATCGCCAGCCGGTAATCACTCCAGTCACAATCCGAGATACACTCATCCGGGTTGTATATATCCTGATAGAAAAGGTCCGGGTCCAGCCAACTCCATTCGCCATCCCCCCACTGGTTTCCCTCGTCCTCCTGGCAACAATACTTTCGAGAGGTCTTGGTACACTTAACAGCACCACTTCCAGAGGTCGAGTTCAATTGAGGGGATCTGTGCCCAGCTGGGCAGATATCGCCGCAGTTCGGAGGCTCACTTGCCCATAGACACTGTCCCCACACGTCCATACTGTGCCGCACCTCGTCATTCCATTTCAAGCCGCAGCATGCAGCCTGGTAACCGCTGTGGCATCCGCCTTGCGTACTGCCAACCTCAACCATGCCGTCTGGGCAATGGTAGTCACAGAAGCTGTTTGTATGGATGTACCAACCACAGGTGGGCATCGAGTTCTCCGGGCAGCAGAGCGTGTGCAGGGAGCCGTCACACCCAGTGCCGTCCACCATGAGTTCAAGTCCTCTGGCGTTTTTATCAGACCTCTGTGCTGGCAACCAGCCGCTCGGACACGTCTGGCCGCAGTTGGTCCACTTGCATTGATCAATGGTCTTTCGGGCCTCCACAAAATCGCTGGAGTTGGTGATAGTCTTGGAAGTCATACCGCGGCGGTTAATTGTCCGTGTGTAAAAGGCGTTCGTAAAGCGTCGATCGGTGGTGCCATGGCTCACGGCCCAGACCCAAGTTCCCGAGCGTGCGCATCGCGGTGATCGACCCGGTGTGCGCGTGGATGTATCCGACGGATATTACTGTGTACCTAGGCTCGAAAGCGACTGGCCGTTTACTGCGCGCTGGGTGTCTCACTATATCCGGGGCTTTGCGCTCGGCGGCATGATTGCGGACTATGAGGGACTGTATTGGGATGCGTATCAGCATCTTGTGTCGGCGGCTGGTTCGAGGTGCGCAATAATAATTTGCGGTTTTTCCTGGACTTGCCGAGTCCGGAGAAGAGGAGAAGCTGGTTACCTTGATCAGCAAATTTAAGGAGGAAATCACCAATTCCAGGCTCAATGCGCTGCGGCTGTATTCTAACTTTCACCTGGTCATTGGTAGGAAGCCCGAGGATGCGCCTAGGAAACCATAGTTGATATAGGCCAGCATAATGCGTAGAAATAATCTCCGTCGATAGACGGATCATCGAAGAGACTTGGGGCCGAAGTGCTTGTATCCATTATTCTTGGCTTATCCATTTCTGATATCAGTCTCTATATTGCGCACCTGCCTTCTTAATGCAAACATAGTTCTTCGGGGATTTAGCTCAAGACCCTATTAGAACAAGAATGCTTCTATCCGTTCAAGCCTTTGTCATGAAAACGTCGCACATTCCACCTTGAACGGGCCCTGACATACTAGGTAGCAAGCCAAGAGTATGTTATTTATCTATGAAGAAGTGCATAGAGCTGAGTCGTATTTGAAGCTGAATTCATTCTCGTCAATTAAATAGATATATTTGAAACCTCTTGACCTACTAACGCACTGAGATGTTCAACAGAGTCAACAAGAGCAACCCTCCTGCTCAGGTACTTATTCAAATTAACAATACGTTGCATTCGCAACAGGGGCCCTGATAACACCTGCATCGAGCAGGCGTTCAAAAGACCAGTAATCGCGCTGCGTCCCCTGCCCATCCACAACAGCACTAGAGTTGTGCTTGATATTCCAAAACGCGCCGCCGCTCACGTACTTAGCCCAGGCATAGCGCTGCGTCTCAAAAAGCTCTTGACGCCTCTCAAAGGCATTGCTATAGAGCGTTTGGAGCGCCCACTCACCCACGAAGACGGGGAATTTGCCATCGCCGGGAAGAATCGACGCCTGTCCGCATATGGCCCCGCTCGCCCATTGCGAGTACACACCCGAGGCGGCAAAGTAGTATACATGCTGGTCGATGACGAGATTCGTGCCGGCGGGGAAGTAAGGAGACCAGTGCTCCTCGGAGAGGAAGCAGTCCTGTAGCATGAGGGGGATGCGCTTGTCGACGGCGGCAATGCGGGCGAGGACTCCCTGCGTGTATTTGACAATCCACGCGGTGCCGTTTGCTGTCAACGTATTGGGGGAAGCGAACTGTGTCGGGTTGTCGGAGGCTTCATTGAGAGAGGATATGGTGAAGGCCCAGGGATACCCGGTTTGCACGAAGAAAGAGAGGATTTCTTCGACGGCTTGATACGAGTAAGCGAGGTTTGTGCTGTTAAAGAACCAGCCGTCGTTGCCGACCTTCTCGCCAATGTCGAGGTTGTTCACGCCGCCTGGGAGGGAGTGCAGGCCGACAATGATGCGCATGTTGTAACGCTCAATAGCGTAGACGGCAATCTTGCGCAGGTACTCCTTTTGATTTCCGCTGTAGAGCTGCGAGCCAGGGACCTTAATCCAGGCCGCGTAGGTGGTGGGGATGCGGAGGGTGTTGACGCCGACGGCAGCGAGACGGTCGATGTCTGCTGTGGTGATGAAGTTTGCATATCGCTCTTCGAGGACAGGCCCGCATTCTGAGCCCAGGGTCTCACAGAAGGTCCATTCATCTTCGGCGTCTGGAGCGTATTGGTTCCACCAGTACTGGTTGAAGACCTTTTCTTGCTCGAGCCAACCGCCGAGGTTAACGCCGTTGGCTCTGAAGGTGGTCCAGTCAGTGAAGTCGCCGAACTTGTGCGACGGTTTGGGGGTGGATGACGGGGTGACCGCGGTGTATGTGACTGCTGTGCTTGTGCCGGAGGTGTACAGCGTGCTGGTCACAGGACGGCCGGAAGTGTAAGTGGGCTTGATGGTATAGAGATCTGTATTGACCCCGGTACCGACCGCAGAGCCACCGGCGACGGGGCCGTCGGTGTTGGCGCCGGATGTGCCGAAAGCAGTACTGGTCGAAGGGTTGACAGAGGTCATAGACCGCGTGTTGACCTCCGTTGGGACGCCACCCTTGTGGGTGGTGTCCGCGTCGGCGGTGGTAGACTGAGCCTGAGTTTGGGCAGGAAGCCCCGTGGTGCCGGTGGTTGTAGCGGTAGAAATGGTCTTAGTGACGGTGGATGTGGTAGTGGCGTAAACGGTGGTATACAAACGAGTGGGGGCATTGGTACATTCAATAAGGATAGTCTTGTCAACCGTAACGACGGCGTTGTGCTGCAGCTCGACGTCGACGATGATGGGATGCTCAATGATATTGAGCGAGAGGTGCAGGACCTCGCCTGTCCAGAGCTCATTGGCGCATGTCTTTATAGACTCGGCGCGACGCGGGATAGCGCCAGCAGCCGCGAGGCCGACAGAGGCTGCCGCTATAACAGGGGCCAAATTGAGATGCATGACAAGCGGTAAACGAACGACTGGGGCCAGGGATGATGAACGAAAGACCGACAGACCTGCCCAGTGCTTGTGGACATTGGCATTGATTTATAGGGCGTCGTCTCGCCACAAGTTGCACGCAAGAAAACCTGTCTGCGCACACCCGGCCCAGCTAGAAAGGTGCCAGTCCACCGGAGAGTTCCCCATTCCAAGGGGTTGGAGACCAGGTGTCGATATCGGGCCAAACTCTGCAGGTTTTACTCGGTAACCAGGCCCTGTTTTGGGCCGGGAGAGCCCGGATGGCATCTAGTGAAGTCGATGGATCGGATGGATGACGCCTGAGTCAGGTACAAACCAGTGACGAGCCAGGATCGCGATCTTCAGACTCATCCGCAGGACGATATACTAACCCTATCAAGCGAGTTGTCCGTTCGCCACGTGGTGCAAAAGTGGTTCCTCAACCTTGGAACTGGCAAGCTCTGAGGAGGCTTGTTTACTAGTTTAGTTGTCAATAGTCTTGCATAGAAGCCCACGCCTCAGCTAGAGCGACAAGTTTGATGGCAGGCGTATCTTGAGAAAGCGAGATATCTTTTGGATGGAAGGGCACTCTACTCCAGACAGACATGAAACCCGCGAACATCAAGGGAACATTATCCCTGGAGAAAAATGTGCTACACTGTAAGAAAAAGTCTCTCTTTGCGGCTGCCAGGGACAAGAATTGTGGCCGGCCAAGTGGGGCCCTTGACATAGCGGACCAGATATAGTGACTGGGCCTGTTGCTAGCTGCCAGAGTTATCGGCTTTTCCGAGGTGTCGATAGCCCTAAAGATTCTTGTACCAAGAGCCTCCCACTGAACGTTCGATGTGCTAGACTAGAGTACCAATCTGCATCATCTGATTTCATTCAGCAATCAGCACCCACTGAATCGCGTATCTTTTCCCCACCATACAACCACGGGAAACCGGAAGCCATACGTCCGGGCGCCGGGACAACTTCGGGAGAGTGTTTTCAAGGTCGAGAGCACCATTGGTGGTTGAAGAAAATTTGCAAATAGTGCAAATTTTCGTACTCTCTGCGAAATATGTGCTATCTGACTTGCAAGAAGCCAAGTGGACCGGGATCACCCTGAGGTCCCATAAGTCCCGTTCCTAGAAATCCCATTCCCCAGGAGATTCACCAGGAATACGCTGTATTGACAATCTCTGCTCTAATATCATATATTGGTGATTGGGCATGATGGCAGTAATCCACTGTTTAGGTGACTAGGGCGCGAAGAAAAGGAATATCTAATGGGTCTCACCGTCTGTTCTACAGCAATAGATGTATCGATATGTTGCCCGTGTACCTATGATGGCTGTATTAGAAGACTAGCACTAACAAGAAATGTGATTCAATTTGTTCATCTACATTATAGTGCAGATATCTCATGGTGTGGAAGTAAGAGGTCCAACATGGCTCAGGCTCAGGCAATCCCCAGTGTCCCCCTCTTATCAACAACCTTCCCAGATTGCATAGCTCGGAGCCAGTGTGCGAATAGCTTTGTGTAATATACATAAGATTTCAGATGAATCACCGGAAAGTAAGCCCGAGAAGTTTGGGCTAGAGGAGAGCGATAAAGACATTAATGTATCAAGGCTCAGTGCATGCGCCTTGTCATGATCTCCTTCTAGGATTAAAGAAATAACATTCATGCTGGCAGGCATATTTATTTGCCAGTCTCATTACTTCACCCCTTAAGAAAGAGCGGAACTATAAAACTGTCTTATGTGAACTTGCAAAATGCACCAACTCCATCTTGCAGGCACAGAATCCGACGGCATCGACCCCATGTTGACAGCTTGGGAATCACCTCTCGTCTAAGCAATCTAATATTTGGTAATTTAGCATATAAATCATGCTGTCATGCGGTCGACTGGTGGCTCCGTAGCTATGCCTGCATAGCATACTTTCGAATTCACCCAAGCATTGGATCAAGGCAACATAAATCCGTTGACTGGGGATTTACCCGAAGCCAAGATTGACATTAAAGTATCAGATATCTAGTGTCGACGTCTCTTAGGGCGCAATTTCCAACCTATTAAGAAACGACCTAAACTATCTAATGACCTTGCTCTCTTGTGTCTGGCTATTAGTACTGAGACCGGTCAGAGCTGAACGATGAATGCTGATGGCCGACAACTCTACCTTTACTGGGGCCTAAGCCCTAGCGAATGCCAGGGCTGCGTATCAATCCCGTTAGATGCATTCTTTCGGCTTTCGAGATATGCACCTAGGCTTGGAAGTGCAGAATTGATAGGGCTTGCATGTCCTTCCAATCCTGAACGACCAGAAGAGTCTCAAGGGAGAGTTGGCGAGAAACTCAAGAAGGCCGGAAACAGAGCTTTGTGAACAAAACCACAAAATAATGTGGTTGAGCACTAGCTCCCATACATGTATTCCGCATTCGGCATCGGCGGTGCACCCCACCCACACAACCTCTCCCCACCTGTCTGCTGACAAGAAAAAAAACGAAAACGAAATACTTCCGATGCGGGGAATCGAACCCCGAGCTGCCGTGTGAGAGACGGCGATGTTAACCATTACACCACATCGGATTGTTGTTGAAAGAGATAATTTAAGTAAGAATATATACTAATTTCATACCATTTGACGAATAGGACTGCTCACATGATGACTGCCTTGGCATAGCGTCGTCCTTCATGCGGCTTTATCTACTTTCCCAAAGGGTTAAAGGATGCGTTAACGAGGTATACCGGAAGGATGATCCAAATGAAGATGAGGTTTTGCGCTCTTGTCGCTTGTAGGTAGATCAGTAGGCGACTTGGATGATTCGATAACAAGAGTGTTACGCGGGCTTGTAGGCTTGGGCTCAACTGATGCCGTGGCAGGATCCTGGTATTCGATCGAGAAAAGGGGTCTGCATGGCTTTACATTGCTTTGGTATGGTACACTATCTACATTTTGCCAAGCTCAATGTACAACGAACAAACGAAAGGTGTAAAGGAAGGTACATCAGAATGGATCAAATGAATGCACAATGGGCAATATCAATGAGCGGAAAACTCAAAATCCATGAACGAAAGTCTAGACAAATAACCAAGCATGTCCCAGGCCCTACCACAGGCGCCAGCCACACCATTCACAGCAAATACCCGAGAACAGCAACGGCAAACCCACCAGCCCCAGCGCCCACACCGACATTCAGAGCGTTTGCACCGGAGGATTCCGTCTCTGTCGCCGAAGAGCCACTCCCCGTAGCCGTAGCAGTGACGGTGCCCGTGCCGTCCGTCCCTGCCTGGCTCATCATTGACGAACAACCTCCCGTAGCAGCCGTAGTTGCAGTCGTTGTGGCCGAGCCGTCAAAGTCGCAAGCCGAAGCCACACTGCCCTGCTCCGAGTAATACTTGTTCAGCGCCCAGTTGAGCTGCTGCTTCGGCTGGCACATTCCATAGGCGCCGTAGGACCCGGTCGTACCATTTGCGCTGACACCCGCGCACTCAGTTAGACCGCACACGATGGAGAAGAGGTCAGCATAGTCGTCAGAGTCGACGGAGGAATCAACGACGCAGGCGTTTGTCTTATCCATGCACGAGCAGAGATCAGTGTTCGGAGTCGGGGGCAAGGGCGTGGCCTTTGCCAGCCAGGAGCCGGACGTCACGGTGGGGCAGGATTGGAGTGCCGTGTTGGTGGGGGTGTAGGAGGCTTTGTTGATACCGGAGGGGGAGACAGCGTTGATCTGGCTGGAGTAGTACTTGTAGTCAGCCATTGTGGAGACGCTGGTGCTGTCGACGACAGAGACGAGGCCTTTTCACGAGCCCGCTCGTTAGCATATTTCTTTATTTTCAAAAGATGGGATATAGTGGAGTGGAACGCACCGTAGTCATTAGCCTCCTGGAAGTACATATAGACGATACCACCAGACCAAACACTATTCATCTTGTCACCGAAGAGCGCCTCAATCTCAGTGAACTTGCGCGGAGTAACTTCGTTGCAGCCGTATTCGGCGAAGAAGACGGGGACGGAGTAATTCGCAAACTCCTCGGTGCGGTCCTTATACCCGGATTCGGTATACGTCGAATCTCCACACCAGGAGTAGATATTGTATCCCCAGAAGTCGATACTGTCCTCCTCGGACTCACAATTGAAGTAATCCGCCAGCTGCACACGGATACTCTTGTCGTCGTTGGTAGCATATCCAACACCAAGACCAGACCTGTAGTTCTGGGCTTTGATGTAAGCTTTCATGTCCCGAACAGCTGCTTTGACAAATGCGCTTGCGTCAGTCGTTTGCACGGTATTGGAGACCTCGTTGCCGGCAAAGAACCCGAGGGTGTTGCTGAACCCGGCCATGGCGTCAATGACGTTCGTGTACCGGGTGTACAGTGCAGTCTCCCAGCGGGGATCGTTGCGGTCGATGGACTCGGAGGGGTCAGAGAGGTCGGCTATAACGTAGATGCCGGCATCGGCGAGCATGTTCATGCATGTCGTATGGTTCTTTGTTGGGTCGATGGCGTAGACGCGGATCGTGTTGGTGTTGAGGTCCTGCAGGATGGGAATATCGCGCTTGCACGCTGTCTCGTCGGCGAGGGGGTCCTTGTAGCTGCTGTCGGAGCTAGATGTGCTGTTGGCGGTGTAGTCCTCTTCTTCTGTTAGCGAATTCCTAGGTACTTGAGGATGAGCGTACGTTGGTAGGCGACTCCGCGGATGTAGCTATGGTCGTTAGCGTGGACTTGGTTGTATGGATGGGAAAACATACAACTGGGTGTTGTTGCTAGAGTAAAAGAATTTCGAGCCCTAATTCGTCAGTCTCAGCCATTGGTACCAATAAACGATGGTACCTTGATAATGATAGGATCAACATCCGCCATCACCTGGCCCAAGAGGGCCGAGGCCGCGGCGGCAGCTAAAGCAAACTTCATGGTAACGAGCGACAGGTCTGTAGACGATTGACCAGAAGCAAACGGTGCACGAATGGATATATAAAAGTGCCGCTGACGCGTCCCGCTGCAAGCGCAAATTGGCCCGAGTGGATCTGTTATTTCCGAGCTCTATTTCTAGAACTCAAGCAGGCATCATAGTAAACAATGTAGACAATCTATTGGACAGTTCCGACTAAGGCCAAGTATAAGGGAGCATTCTAGCGGCCAGCCAAAAATAAGAGCGCAGAATCAAACTTCAAACATCCCCACATCGGCTACAGGTCGAGGTCCATCATAGATCCATTGTTTAGTGTTGCCCCCGCCGTGCTCTGATAGCGGCCTCGAAGCCGCGGATTGTGTCAAGGGGTCGCTCCAGACGTGGGCGAGTTGGGTTGGACCGGTCTGGGTCGGCTGCAGCTCAATGTTAATTTCGGAGGATGTCAGTATTCGATGTTGAACGTACTGATCACCTTGCCATGTCGATCAAGATGCTGCATCCCACTGAGCGAGACAGGAGCTTCACCAGAGGCTAGGACAGTTAGATGTATTCCTTATTTCAGGGGTGCCGCGTACCTAGCTCATCCGACTTGCCCGAAAGCGAGGTCTGCGAGGTCTTGGTCTTGTCGCTCTGGCTTGAGCTGGAGGATGCGAGAGAGCGCGGCATGCTGTCAAACAGGGTCTGGCGTGTTGACCAGGCCTTCACCGCGGTGCATCATACTGGCGATATAAATGCTTTGAAGCTTCCTTCTGCTCGCGACAAAGCTCGAGTGTCTGCATTTGGAGGCCAATTCGTCAACTGACGCGGCCGGAATAGGATCGAGAGGCACCGCAGCGTTCTGTTGGTTGGATTTTGCCAAGCTTCGACTAATGCAGCGAAGCGAGGCTTAGCCGTGGATCTGCAGCCAATCACTGGGGATCGGCTGGATCGCAGCCACGCAAGCAATGACCAAGCCAGGAAAAAGAATGCACCGCATCAGGCAAGATTAGGCATCCATATTCAGCGTCCATCGTTGCATTGTTGATGCACGCGGATGAAATGCTGCACCAGGCGGAGACTTTGCCACATCGAATGCGTCGACCTCTTCGAATCGTGAATCTTGGGTGGAACCCAGCTACCCCTGACCTAGATGATGAATCCTATATTACCACGACTCCACGGGCGTTCGTCATAACCGGAATTAGAGCTCAATCTCGGAGTAAACCAGTGTCGGTGCCAGACTTTTGGGGAATTTTCACCGAATCGGCTGCTGTGCTTTTGGTAGTGGGGTTCATCCACACAATTCATGCTAGATTACCAATCCAATGGTCAACCGTCCCTCAAAACGCGTTTCCATGATACCTTCTGGACTGGAGATATATACCCGCGCATCCTGTTTGCGATGCCTCGAGTTCCTCATAAATGCGACCGCCAAATCCTATCCCCTCGCTAATGGCAGCTTTAGCAGCTGCTTGAGCCATCTTCTAGCCATGTCGCAGACATGACCATCCCAAACCACTCATTCCCCGAATTCTGACCTTTTCTCAACACGACAGTTGTGGAGATGCCGCTGTAGGCTTCGCAGGAGGCAGCCTTTCATGTCGTTCCGGCTACGAGAAACGACTCCTCTTCACTGATATTCATCGGCCTGGCAGTTTCGACGACCAAGCGTGAGTTATGAGGACAGACTGCAATTATTCACTGATCTACTTGAAGATCTGATCCGATTCAGAGTCCCAACCCGACAGGCGAATTCACAATGTCTTAGCGTCCTGTTCGCTGTGCAACGGCTATCGCTCCTAATCTCGCGAACCTCATGCCAATTCCTTGGCCCAATGCAACATTCCGAGGTTGCGTGATATTCGCCCGGGGCTCAATTGATCAATCTCCTCGCTCTAGAACAGCTCGCGGCTCCCGCGAGCAGATCGAGCAGATCGAACAGATCCCAAGGCAGTAGAGTGTTTGACCTCGAATTGCAGAAAACCCATCGTCATTGCCAGTATAATCCAACACCGATATCCTTATGCTGGTATAGTATCGAGGAGTTCACACGGTGCGGGACGTTTGCGAGATTCGGGGGCCACGTCTGCCTGTTTAAGCGGGCATATTCGACAATCGGGGGTTAAGCTTCGGAAACCGGTCGTACGAGAGCGAGGACGAGGACGAGGACAAGAACGAGGACAGAGGCTCAGAAGAGGTAGGGTCGTTCCTGAGTTCCAGGGGTTGTCAAAATATCCGCATGGCCATCGAACTTGAGCGCGCTTTTAACACCGGCAGCATTGGTTCCTGCACAGCAAGATGCTGTGAAACAAATATAAATACCACCACCCACAAGAGCCCTCAGCTCGTGGCCTGGGGGTAAGTTCAAGTAAGGGACAGAGCTCAACGAGCGAAAGCTCGATTCCACGGCGACGCTGGAATCACGAACCTCGCTGTCGAGTGTGCCCAAGCGTCGAATGGCAGAAACAGTATGTTATTGGATGAAAGAGTGGTGGACAAGGTTTACTGGCGAAGAAAATAGTTTGGTTCGTCGAATGTCTGGTTGGCTTGGGAACACAGCAAGGTAACCTGGTCAATCCTCACGCATCGCATACGAGGTCACGTGTGGGTGTGACCAGGTGCCGAGCGCCAAGCCCGAAATCGTCACTGGGAGGGAAAAACGGCTTTCGCCCCGATCCATCCCCTGACCGGGAGTGGACGGGGGGTACAGCACACGGACTGGCACGACAATTATTCTGATAATTACTCTGCATAAGAGAAAAGAATAAATGTATTGGTTCTTAGTTGGGTTCAAGACATTATTAGCTACTGCAAGACTTAGACTTGTTAGAACACTCCCTGGTCAGACACGCCAATATTCCTCACTACTTCACACTAGTCGGTAGCTAGACATCGAGCCCCGCCGCCACATGGGAGCCAGCATTAGTGAGTGGGCGAGAACGCTGGAGAACTGCGACTCGCTCGATAACCAGCAAGTTTTTGCGACAAGATCACACTCCGAATCGTTTTCTGGCGGCGGCTAGAAATCCCCAAAAATGTCAGGCCGCATTAGCGAGCGATCCGGCGCAAGAGATAGTGAGGGCATTTGCCAGCGAATTGACTAGAGTACATTGCCTCTCTTGCCTCTCTTCGAGGCAGAGCATCCCGAGTCGAGTACAATCCGGTCGGCTGGAAAAAGTACGGTCCAAACAGATTCAATCTTTACAACGTGTAAGTACGCATCTCGATCTGGACGCAGAGTCGTGTTCAACATGCGGGGTGATCGAGATTCAGCGTGGCAAACTTTGGAGTCTGGAGTCTGGTGAGCAAGTGATGTGTCAGTTCTGTCCCGCTCCCACAGCCATTCTTGCCGAGCCAGCGCTTGGTGCAACCGAGGGATCCGCGCTGGTTGGAGATTCGGAGCGACGGCTCCAATAGACAATGTAGATTAAAAAGACTTAACACTCTTGGAGATGCGAAAGGAACTAAAGTACGGGGATATTGCTTTGGCAGAAGAACCGTACCACGGTCGAGGATCTCAGGCGGGCCGAACGGCGACTCAGATCCGCTCTGCCAGTGACAGGTGGGTTCGTATCTTATTAGAATTCGATCTTCGCTCAATGCGTGCAGGCTGAAGAACCAGCCTATTTATAATTCGTACGGGTACTGCAGAGCATAACCCTTTCTTTGAGACGGAAGTGCCGGAAACTGCAGGAAACTGCAGGCTGCAGCAGAGCTGCTGCAGTACGCTCCCGTGCGAGGAACTCGACTCTTCAGCCACCCACTCAAAAGGATCGACGGACGGCACAGACAGAAGAAACTGCATTTTCCAGCCGTCTTGGAAGGACACTAGAGACTGAAACCCCAGCACAGTTAGCACAAAATAGCTTTGTGCTAGCTGGGCTGCTAGTGCGTAGCTCCCTTCCCTAACGGCCGTCCTGCATAGGCTGACTGGATTGCACTGGACTTCTTAATTCTTAAGGCAAGCCTGCAGCCTCGGCCTTGCATTTTCTCGTTTTCTCCCGTTCTTTCGCTTCATCTCAGTTCCCTACGGACCGTTTCGTCCCAATTATCGCTCCCTCCACATTTTCTTAGTAGAGACAGGTTTTGATCGTCGTCTCTTTTGGTCTTCTGTTTCTACTCTTTTGTCGGTCGCAATGGCGGACACGGAGCACGGCGAGTTCGCGCCCCAGCAGCTCATTGAGCCCGATGTTGGTCCCCTTTTCAAACTCTGACTACAGGCATCGACATTTAACTCTTGAATCGCAGACCTTCGATGACCAGGATTCCACCTACCAGAGCTCGTAAGTCGGCCGTCGGCCGTCGGCTGTCGACCACCCGCGCTGCCGACGTTCGCTAACTACCGCAGGCTGGGCGACGCCAGCTACACGACCAGCATCACGTCCAGTGCCATGAACTATACGTATGTCCTGCTCTCCATCCATTGATTTCCTTACTGACTCACCCAGATATGAGGTAAATTCGTTGATTTACCCCGTCCGGCAATAATTAACATCCCTAGAACGGTCGCCGATATCACTCGTACCACGAAGGAGAATATGTCTTGGTACGCATCGCATCGCATCGTCTCGTGGGGAAGTTCAACCTGTCTAATAACCAATTAGCCCAACGATGAGCAAGAGCAGGACCGTCTTGACCTGGTTAGTGCGGCTTCAACGGACGTCACTATTTTTGGGGCGGGCCAAAATTGACCCCAACAGAGCCACCACATCTACCGTATGCTCCTAAAGGGCGAACTGCACCGGGCGCCCATCAAGGATCCAGCGCGGGTACTGGATATCGGAACAGGAACGGGGATCTGGGCGATTGATTTCGCAGAGTGAGCGACCAGAGGTTTTCATGCTGTGCGATGATATGCGATGCTAACATTAAACCTAAGTGAACACCCTGAAGCCGAGGTCATTGGTGAGCATTTTTCCCATACCGAACTGTCATCCATCTAATCGAACCCTCACCAGGAAACGACCTCAGTCCCATCCAACCTTCATGGTACATCAAACCCCCAGCAACCCTCCACTCAGACTAAAAAGGAGAAACCAGGGTTCCCCCGAATTGCCGCTTCGAAGTAGACGACTTTGAACAAATCTGGTCCTACAGCCAACCCTTCGACTTCATCCATGGGCGCGAACTCGAGGGGGCCATCCGCGACCACGACCACGTCTTCAGTGAAGCCTTCAAATCGCTCAAACCTGGCGGCTGGTTCGAGATCTCCTCTTTCGACGTTAACTCCTACTCCGATGACGGCACGCATCTCCGCGCAAAGTGCATGCAGGAGGTCGTCAAGAACTTGCACCTTTCGTCCAAGAAATTCGGCAAGGACATGAACACCACGCATACCTGGCGTGAGCGCCTCGAGAAGGCCGGGTTCATCAACGTCACCGAGGAGATGTATAAACTGCCGCAGAGCCCGTGGGCGAAGGATCCGAAGATGAAAGAACTCGGCCGCTACCACCAGGTTAATATGTTTGAGGCGATCCCGCCGTATTGCTATGCGCTGTTCACAAGGGTGCTGGGTTGGCAGCGACCGGAGATTGAGGCGCTGGTTGCGGGAATCCGGCAGGAGTTGAAGGATATGTCGCTGCATCTTTACACGAAAGTACACGTTGTTTATGGGCAGAAGCCGGAGTAGAGCTGGCTTATTGTGGCTTCAGTCATCATATAGCGAACTATGATGTGAAAGCGATCCTTTACCGACCCAGACTACTTGGTAGTGAGGAGGGAGTGAGTAAGTTATATATATTTATATGTAACTATTCTATCTATTATTGTTAATGAGAGCGGGAGAAAAAATTTAATTGATAAAAAAGAATGACAAGGGTGGGATTCGAACCCACGCCAAATTAATGACGCGGAAACTTGATATATCAAGATAGAGGTTCTAATTAGATACCTTAACCGCGCGCCTTAGACCGCTCGGCCACCTTGCCAGTTGATGAAGAGTGTGGCTCTATTTAGACTTATGATCCAAAAATACAACCACGCAAGACATAAGAAATAGTTCCTCGAATACGTAGCAACCAGTTGACGAAGCTTCTTGAATACATTATTTTAACTACATGTCTACAGCCGATCATGAAATTATTCGCAGATATTTGTTGCTATAGACTTACAAAGCTTTCAATCTAGCTAACTACAAGTAACGCCGCCTCGAGTGACGGGTGGATTTCAACTTGGATAGTCTCAGATGCTAGTTTATATAATGAGACTTTGCGACCTTGAACAGCTTCCAGCATCAGGGCGAACCATGAATGGGAGCATACCCTCACCTCAAAGCTCAGACAAATTACACCAGCAGCATCCCCCGCTATTGACATAGAAGACCTTGATGACCACAATGGGGATGGTGGAGGCCTCGATCTGTAGATGTTATGGAACTTCAAACCCCAATACTGTGGCCCCATCCGCGCACTTTGTTAGAGACCAAAGCAGATGGGATTTATAGGCGAGTCTTATACGCTTTCTTAATTTTCGCAACGTCGGAAATCTCTGACAGTGCATTGTCATCAATGTTATTTTGTTCTCAGACTCTTTGGCTTGTGATGATTTTCGTTTGTAGTTCTCTTATTATGGACTCGGCATGCCGGACTCCCCTGGGTATGATATACTAATCCGCAAACCACCATGAAGCTGTGCCTAGGCCTCTACCTGGCTGCTTCAAATTTCCATACATACAAGCTGAAGCTCCCTTCCAGCTAGCTCAGACAGCTTCCGGCGATCAACCTTACTATTTCCGATCTACATGTAAACGCCAATTAGGTGCCTGTGCATCCGACATAGACAAACCAACTCACATTTGATATCGGAATAGCATCAATGAACGCAGCACCACCGATGAGCTGCGTGCGCGGAGGGTATTCGGTTTCCATCCATGACATCAGCTCCTCTATTAATAGGCTCGAGCCGTCTGTCTTAACGATGTAGGCCCGAGGGGCAGGCTCCTCATCACCGGGCCTAGAAAACAATATAGTTGATAAGCCAGAGTGCCCTAGCTTAGTTACCGGTAAAAGACGACTAGTCCCCACAGAACAACAGGGATAACAGCAACGTCACGGACTCCCTGATTCCGGGAGACTGCGGTCTCGATCTCAGACCTTGTAACCCGGTCGCCCCTAATATAGAACAGATCCTGGGCTATCCTATATCAGCACGGCACGAGATTAGACTCAAGTTATCAAGGAAACACAGCAATCAGCTCACTTTCCGCCGTCCAACAACATAAACCATCCTGCGGTCATAAATCCATCCAATATCGCCTGTCTTGATCTATCCATCCTTACCCACTGTCTGAGCCGTATGCGTCGGCTCATCGAGGTATCCCTTCATCACAAAAGGTGTACAAATATACACCCCCTTCCCGTTCAGAGATAACACGTCGCTACTCTCGTCGAGGATCCTGGCTTCAACGTTGGGCACGAGGATCCCCATCGTAGTATCTTGAACGGGTTCGTTCGGATCAGGAATCGCAAAAAAGCCTGCTCTGTTGGCGAGTTTATATTCTCGAAATCCTTACCCTGTAACGAAAATGATATACTTACTCGGTCATCCCATACGTACTCTGCACCTGCGACCCAAACCTCCGTTGCCACTCGTCCACAAGCTTCCAAGAGACGAAAGACCGCCGCTGAGGACATGCTTGATGATTCCACTTTTCGGCGTTGCCGGCTTTGCCAATGTTGCGCGCATCAAATAAGGAGCAGCCATCACCCAAGTCGGCTTGAATCGGTCCACAATCGCCACAAATGTAATGAGATCAAGACGAGAAGGGAATATACTCTTATACCGCGCCCTAAGGGGGATCATGATGCCCAGGAGAAGGAAGCTCATACCGGCGAATCTGTGGTTGAACGAGACAATCTCCTTGCACCTAGACCGGAGAGTTAGTTTAGTGGTTTAGGGCTTGGGCGACGTTGCCAATAAGACCGTAGTGCGCCTGGCATGCGATCTTGGGTGTTTCCGTTGTTCTGGGTAATTGGGATGCGGGTAGGTAGGCATTAGTGCATGGTGCAGGAGTAGAGGAACCAGTAAACGTACCTCGAAGTGTAGAGAAGAACAGCCGCTGTGCTCTTTGCCTCGTTCCTTGAAAGTCTAAGCCATTCGTATAAACCACCGCCGGGCGTATTTAGAAGGTAGCTCCAGTGCCTAGCTTTGCCTTCCAGAGTCTTACTGCCACCGAGAGATTCATTGGTAATGAAAGCCTCTCGTGCAGAATCCCCAAGTCTCCCGCAGCATCGAGCATGGCCTCAAGGTCTGCCTGTTCCGGTGATTAAAGGCACAATGTCACACTTTAGCTGCCGTATCCTGGAGACCAAATACTAGGGTGGACCAGAATCCAGGATGTTGACCTCCGGCCCAGCTGCTAGAATCCCGAGCACGGCTATAACAAAATGAATGTTGGCTTCGTCATAGACCATCATCCGTTCCCCAAGGGCTCTCAGATAATGTAGGCCATTGCCGAGACGCTTAACGAGGGATTTATCTGGTCGATGGATATCCGCACACCCACCCAAAGATTCTTCAGATAACTGCAGAATGGGCTCGGATGATGGCCAGGCGCATTCATTCTTGTAAGGGGGACCGAATATGTATGAGAGGCGGTCTGTTGCAGGAACAGTGACGGAGTACTGGGATCTGACGACCGACATGTCTCTGACCTGGCACGCGAGTTGAGTTCCCTTGGCTGGGATTGGGCTCACGCAGCCTTATCTTAGGCTAGCGATATATCTGACGGAAGCAAAGTGGAAGATGACAAAGGCCGTTTGGAGGGATCGAAGTTGTAGAGATTCTCCGTGCCGAGTTGCTGCATGCATGATGCTGATCATGCTGAGATTATCGGATTTATTGGACCTGATGCATCGATTGACTCAATAGATAGATATCTGCCCCACACTGCACGAACTGCCACAGTCACCGCCAGTTCTCGGTGGTATGTTGGGAATACCCATCTGCCTTTCGGAGTGCATGAATCGCTATGTTCAGGCAGGCTGGTGGCTAGAATAGGGCAAACTCGAAGCACGATAACATAAATATCTAAAGAGTGCCTTGGTATAGCCTCTCCATGTTCTCAGGCCAAGTAGGTAACTATAAAAAAACAATTTTATTTGCAGACTAAAAACCACAAGCTTAGAAAATATTTGAAAAGGTGCAGATGAGAATGGAGCAAAAAGGAAAGCCGAACGGGGGGGTCGAACCCCCAACCTTGAGATTAAGAGTCTCACGCTCTGCCGATTGAGCTAGCCCGGCTACTTGTTGAGATGGGAAGTTTTAAATAAAAATATAGAGCTACCACTTTGTGCCAGGAATGCGCAAAGTTTCTTAGCGCAACTTTACATGAGCGGTAAGGAACCTGTGACAACCGTCTTCATTAGCTATTTCCAGAAGAATCCCCGGATGGCAACATCCCCGTGTTTTACGCTTAGCTCGCTGGTGATTTGTGGAGTAATGCCTAAATGCCGGTTCTGGACAAAATTGCAGGAGCATGGCAGCCGTCCTATACCCACACCGCTCCGTCTCAAGGAGTACCCAGAGTCCAGTTAGGGCAAGTCTGCCCGGGTTCGTGGCAATGATCGCCATTATGACGATGCCGGCCAAATGGCTGCCAATGCGTGTTCCATAAGCACTATTTATATACCCACATGGCCAGTGCGTCTTATCTTCGTTCGTCTATAGGCACAGCTACCCACAATGGCCTGCATAGACACTACAAAAGTACCTGGAACAGCCGATAGCAGAACAAAAGAAATCTTTTAACTATCGTGGTATCACATATCAAACAGACCTAAGCTAAACATGCTCCTTCACACTCGTTGACCTTAAATCTGTCGACGTTTGCGTAACCTCAATGACCTGGTGAATCCCCCCAAAACCAGATCCCATCCCATTTCGCTCTGCACTCGATCTCGTCGGCGTCCTATTCCCATTCCCCTTGCCATTCCCCTTGCCATTCCGCTGATGATCATTGGTCAAGCGCTCTTCACTACTATTTCCATCAGGCAGGACAGGCCAGCGATCCTCGGGATCGTGCTGTGTCTGCACAGTCGTAACCGTAAGGGCGAGTTTGTCGGGCCGTAATCGGTTGCTGTCGTCCATCGAGCCGAGCGGGTATGCTCGGTCTCGACCTGAGGCACCAGGGAGACGCGATCCGGAGCGACCCGGGAATGGGGAAGGTGTGCCCAGTGGATAAGAGGCATCGTTCGTAGAGCCCATCCAGTGACGCAGGAGCGGGCGGAGGGTTGCAAGCGAACCGGCGGTGATACCGAGGCCAACTTCGATGTTGGACCAGATTGCTATTTCAATTGTGGCGTCTGCCAAAAAAAAAGGCAATGTTAGTTCGAAAAGGAGGGCACAGAGATTGGCGTATAGACATACAGAGGAAGTCAGGATCAGCGAAGGTCTTGACAAAGGGGATACGGACGATGACAGCGGAGGAGGCACTATCAGGGGAAATACTGTTAGCCATGATCGCCCTTAAACAAGACCAGCAACTTTGGGAGGAACATACATGCAAGCCATACTCAGAATGCCCACAACAGCCAGCTTGGTCTTCTTGCGCATCTGCAGCTTGCTGACGAGGAAGATCGGCAGAGTTCCCACGGTGAAATCACACAGCGCCGCAAACGCGCTATACACATAGGTCATGGCGATGACGATCTGGATATCGATGCAGTAGCCTTTGACGTCCGGATCAAATGCTGTCCGGGTCCAGAAATACTCGAGCGGCTTGCACTGCAGCAGCATGATGAACATGAAGACCAATCCCGTTAGCACGGTGAGGGCCATGACGATATAGAGAATCCAGATATGGATGCGCTTGATGGTGATGCGCATAAGGAAGATGCAGACGGAGATCTTGCACCCGACGGAGGAAAAGCAGTAAGCGATTTCGCAGAGCCACCAGTACTGTCCGTCCGAGTTAGTTTTGGCAATGCCGGGTTGGCGGAGGTGAGGGAGTCTGGGACTCAGGATACTCACCCGCATGGCTGTCACGCGATTCTGCGGTTCTAAGGCAGCGAATCTGTGTCCTGTCCCGTATAGAGAGCCGCCAATCATGCACGCGCTAAACATAATATAAAAGGCCTGCAAGTGTTAGATTCCAGGATCAATGAATGCCAATTCGAGTCGATTGTAGGTACCATCGCAACAACCATTGCCCAATCGTCCCATCCAAAACCCTTGATCAACCAGCCCCGGACATAGCAACGTAAAGACACGGCGACAGTGGCAATGCTTAGGAAAGCGGCCGCAACCGACCTGACGGCTAGCTCGCGGACGTGACCGTCCGAATCATCACTGTTGAGGCCCGAGGACATCCTGGCGGCAGGCTCGTCAAGCGGCGGCTCATAACATTGCTTGAAAGTTCGAGGCAGGCGGGAGGATACCCATATAAGGGAATTTCAGATATAGTTTTAGCTACTGCGCCGGCGTTCGACTAACTGCTCCGGGGCAAGCTGTCAAAAATACAATCCGGGAGAGATCCGGATCCGCCGAGGAGATTGCAGCTGTCAGCGCGACTCCAAGGGGACGGTGAAGATAGAGCGCTAGTGTAGGAGAGCCACTTAGTGTGCGAAAACGACCAGGGAAAGGGTTAAAGCTGGAATGCTATACAGGCTCGGGGACCAGCCCAGCTGCTGATCACTTCCACAGCGCGACCATGACAGGGACGGGAAGACCGTGGAGTGAGTGGACTTTGCCACGGCAGACTCTGCATGTGCCGCTATTGGTCAGCTTGACAAATGCCCCAGATATTGTTGAATCTTCAGGCGTCTGGAATGCGTCTGTGGAACCGTTAGCGGGAAATTCGTCGTCTTATTATTCATCTCAGTCGTTATCTGACTGGCTGCTTGGCCGCCTCGGAATAAAGTCTCCACTTGGTGTTTGAATAAAATCCCCGAAACCGGTAATAGCAGACTCTCTTTTGAGATCTCGGCTTTTCATATGACAGAGCAACCGTATGGCATAATCCGCCTACAATGACAGCTTGAGGCTCGCCCCTGAGTGAGCACTGACAGGGGGCTCGACCGGGGGATAATACTAATCCGTTGAACGGTGGCGGGCTGTCAAGAGTTCACTACACAAACTCTGGTTGCGTACACTGCCGACCCACACTTAGTTGACTCAGCAGCCGTGACTCAGAGCTAGGAACTTGAAGCAAAAGTCTGTATCTGCTGAGTTTGAATCGCGTAGGACATATCTGCAGGAGTCAGACACTGGACTTGGGAAGAGGGGAAGGGGGGAGAACCGTATGTCTTGGGATGAGGACTAAGGGCTTTTACCGGATGGGATGGGAGTCAGATGGGTGATGGAGTGATGTTTCCTGACAAGAGAGTGGAACCATGCCCTCGGGATACGCTATCCCTGTTGACAGTTCTCCGAAGAAGGAATAGTGTGACGCTGAAGGATCAGAATCATCCTGGAGGATGAGTAGGGTTTGCGTTAGGTGCTGACAGCCTGCACGCGGTATTGAGTAACGACCCTCTGCCCAGAACTCCAACACCAGCCCTACAAGGACAAAAAAGGGCGAAAAAGCTACATCTGGGATTTGCTTATTGTCCGACCTACTACTGCAGCTTTTTCTGAGGAATCTCGATATTCATGCATGCCAAGCTGCGAGTCATTAAAATCCGATCTCTCCTATCTTTTCACTTTTTCCTTTTCGTCTTCAAATCCGAGAGGAGTTTTCCCACTCTAATGGACCCTGCTAAACCTTATTTGAGGATTTCTCGACCAATTGCTAGTTTGTTTCGTAATCTAGTTTACATTTCTACTGGCAATGAATGAGTATAGTGCTCTTAGGTCTACAGACCGCACTCATCATCAAGCGAACCAGACACCGATTCATCCAGACGGACAGGCTATGAGACGAGGGTATCGGGCTTACCTACCTGGCTTTGGGGAGGGGATAGGCGTCAAACTGCCATGTATACTCTTTTCAGTGCAGCTCCAACCAAGTTATCAGGCAGAGACTCGACTCTCGAACCATAATGGCTGTCTTGTTCTTCGGGGGTTGCCGCTCGGTCCAGCGGGACGGTGATTGTCTAGAGGGTTGCCGAGATCACTCACCGTAGGATTATTCACTAGCCCGGGCTCTTTTACACCAGTATTTGTCTACACTCTGTGGGAATGGCATCTTAGGTGTTAACAGAAGCCATTAACGACCCAAGCTAGTTACCAGAAATTGATCATATGAACAATATTCCGATCGACACTTAGCTTGTCCTATTTACGATCTAAGCCTCTGATATTTTCGGCTCAAGATCTCGAGAACCAGGAAATAAAAATAAAATAGAAAATAAAAATAACGAAGTGATGATCAACCTTGCTTACCCCGAACAATACCCGAGCCCTACTGCGACCAATATACCCCTAATGAGTCCCTGAAGACGCCCTAGTTGCGTTAGGCATTGAAAAGTCGGGTGTATTAATAACTTTCTACGGATACTCCGCTACAGGAGATTTATATAGACAAGCATTCCATGTTCACAGCATATCCGAGAGACACCGAGACCGGGACGGCTTGTAGTTACGATCCGTACACGCTTACTGCTGTCGACCGCGTTGTCATTTACCGTGGACGCATGATGGGCCCTTTATTTCTCGGCCTCTACCAAACGGTCAATCTTCCGCCTTGGGATAGTAAAGCTCGTCGGCTGAGATACCTTTTCAGAACTGAAAGCAGTTGCCTTCGTGACCTTCTTTCCAATAGAAGAGCTTGACAGTCGGGGAAACTGTAAGGCTTTAGATTGATGGATTAGTTGACGATCATAGAATTGAGGTGGTAACTTGGTAGGGCTGGACGGGAGAGCAGTGAATTGGTCAGGCAAAAGCATGACCGTTGGGCAAAAGTACGTAAATACATTTAGCCCACAGCTCTGCCCGTCCGGACTAACTTCGAGACGTTTCTTCTCCCACCAGTAGATCATCCTTTACGTAACTTGGGCTACTATTCCGTCTCTCCTTGGGAGCCCCCTAGAGCTTCATTATCCCAGTAGACTGCTTCTGGTCCTGTCAACGACGGATAGAGTCCCCACTGCAGTCAGTGACATACGGCTGGTGCGAGGCGTCACTGAGCAACCGTAACATGACTGACTGCCTTGGAATGCTAATGACAGCTCCCGCGGCAGAAGGGATCATTCGACATTAGGATCTCAGCCGCGCCTATAGATGGCCGGCGCAATGGACTGATATGGTTACTTGTTTACCGACATTTGCCATAATCAACGCCCAAGCCCGCGGAGTACCAAGCGCTAGGCAGACTCATGGAACACCCTTTCTTTTGTCTTCTATTCTCGCTTTCCCCAAGGAACTGTTGTCTGGATTACTGGATGTTTTCTTCTTTATTGAGTAGAATTATTGAGTAGAACAATGCGGATAGAGGGACATAACTTGATGTTTTTGTTACTCCCGACTATGAATGCTGGCTGCGTATGCCTCCTGAGCCTGCAGAGTAGTAATCTTGATTTCAGGTATACAAATCCGTTCAGGAAGGCTAAGACGTAGATCCGGGTACAATATACAGGGCTGGAAGTGTCGTGCACTGCAAAGCTGGTAATCTATATTGTGATCTAAAAGTTGACCGTATTAGAAGCCTTATCGTTTGCGGGACCGACTCTAGGAAACTGGTTATAAACAGAGCTATCAGATATGATGAGTGCGTAAAGCCGGCCCTATACAAGAGTTTCCGAAAAATAAATGTTACTTATGATGATGGATTGTCGTTATATGATAGCCAAGCCAGTATTGGCACTATGACTACTTTTTACGCCAGTTTCTATTTGGACCCAGCCGTGGCCCTGCAGCCCTGATTGTCACTTCCAAAGTACGAGGGGATTCGATGTCGGCAGCATCTAAGCTTACACGCGCAAACGATCCTGCAGCACGGAGTCCTTCTTACTTGTAATAGGTCAATAAATATCACGACGGATGCTTACAAGCAGAGATGGATGGTGAGCCAAATAATCTTCTACATAGGGTTTTCTTTGTCGACAACCATGCTCGGCATCGCGCCATTCTTGGCCTCACCTAAAGCGCAGATCATCACTCTGATTAGCCAGGTCGTACGAGAACGTATACTGAGGCTTGTGAGCGAGATGGGCAAAGTCGTATAGCAGTAGGGCTGAAACCTGGCAGCCATCACCTGTTTTTAGCATTTTTGCAGCAAAGTATCGTACATAAATGCACCTCCCACGTGACGTGAACTTGGGACGAGAACCCCGCCCACTCTGTTGGTGTCTCTCCATCTACATCACCTCGAGACAGCTCTCTATCCTCTACTCTCTATTCTAGAGGTATCTACGCCAGGACTCTCCATGCCCGAGTTCTCCAAGACTACTCACACCAGAATTCCTCTTCTCCCCACATTCCGCCCGCAGCTGTTCTCCAATTTGAGGCACAGACCAGCCTCCGCACGATCCAGCCCACCATGGCCACTCCCCCCGCCTCAATAACGTTCTACGACATTGCTATGCGCACTCCATCGCTATCCTGCTCTCCGAACCCCTCAAAGACCCGGCTCGCC
Organism: Aspergillus latus; assembly: GCA_013306195.1. Taxonomy (NCBI): domain Eukaryota; kingdom Fungi; phylum Ascomycota; class Eurotiomycetes; order Eurotiales; family Aspergillaceae; genus Aspergillus; species Aspergillus latus. The sequence goes on from VCRL01000201.1 coordinate 66,051, forward strand.
CTGAACTTCGCGTCCGTCCCCTACAAAACCACCTTTGTTCCGCTCCCCTCCATCCCCTCCGTCCGCCAATCTCTCGGCGTCCCCGCCGGCCGTCAGTTTGCCGACGGAAGCGACTTCTACACCCTCCCTATAATTGTGGACGAAGCGACGGGCTCAAAAATTGGGGACTCGTTCGATATCGCAATCTACCTGCATGAGAGGTACGCGGATGCGAATGGGGGCAAAGGAGAGTTGTTCCCGGTTCTGAAGAATGGGGAGAAATTGGATTTTAGGACTCCCAATACGGCGATGCTTGTTCCCTTATCTGCTATGAGCGAGGCTGCGAGACAGGACAAGTATTTGGAGTATGCGACCTTCAATACCCACGTCGATGCGGCGTTCACCTTGCATGTCCTGTTAACGGTCCACGGTTTCCCCTTCCCGCCCGACACGGCGGAAGCTACCAGAGCCGAGTTCTGTAAGCGTGCTGGTGTGCCGTCGTGGGATGCGTTCACCGTCTCTGGTGAAGCGCGCGAGAAGCTCAAGGAGTCGCTCAAAGAGACGTTAGCAGATTTGGCGAAGTTATTTGTCCGAAATGAGAATGGGCCGTTTATCTTGGGGGAGAAGCCCTGCTATGCGGATTTTATCGTCGGTGGGTGGTTGAGAATGTTGAGTATATGTTTGCCTGCGGATGAGTGGGAGGAGGTTCGAGGGTGGCATGGAGGTGTTTTTGGGAGAGTGTTTGATGCATTGTCGGTGTATATGGAAGTTAAAGAATAAGCATAATAACGTAGTCCACAAGCGAGTGACGCACCCCGTATTCCATATAAAATGGCGCCTTTTTATACCCTGATATCTCAACAACAAGTAGATTGTAAGTAATACTATAGAACTGAGGTAGAATAAAATCTTTTATAATGATATTTATCTTATTTTTAAGATCTATAACCTTCGGTTTTCCGTCAGAATAGTATAATATTTCTAAATATCAGAAATATAGCTGTAATTTATATTACTCTGAGAAATACTAATTATAGCAGGATAAAATTTCTAATACCTAAATAAAGGCTACCTAAATAGACTAAATATATACTTATACATCTCTAAACTAACTTGTTGTTGAGATATGAGAGTAAAAAAAGGCGCCAGTTTATATGGAATACGGAGGTGCGTCACTCGCTTGTGGATTACATTACCCATATTTAGCTCGAAGGCCTTTAGCGGAGGTGTACACAGGCCGCATGAGCCAAGCGGTGAGCTCATGCGGCCTACACCCCCTGCACGTGAGTGCCAAGATCATTATTAAGCAAGTTTGTCCCGCACGAGGTCTTTAAATACTGGTGTCTACACTTGTAATTCAATTTCTGTTTTCCAATTCGTTGATACTTGACCTACACAAATATCAAAGCATTTAGCAATTGGTTGCTAAGCAGTTAGAACAATGGAGTGTCCAGACTCCGGGAACATTTCAATTGAGAACATTTCAACCTATTTCGATGATGATCTTATTGAGCCAGCTGCTGATGTTGCCTTGGAAATACAGGTATAGTTATTGCGCCACTGCTTACAAGTTAGTTTTAAACTGCTTGCTAACTAAATAAAAGGAACCAGACATGCTTATTCCGCTTACAAGAGCTAAAAGCTCCTCCAGTCTTACAACATTAAATATTGAGTATATCGATGATCTTCCAGAATATCCCATAACGCATATATATGGCCATACATATGTCGTTGCGTCCAAAGGACGAACACAGGTTGAAATGGAACATCTTGCTGATAGTGTAAGTGCGTGTCAAGCACTTGGTAACTGGCTGCTAAGTATTTCCAGATCTAATATGCAAAACGACAGCCTTTTGGACGAAAACGACCTGTTTACTGTCTATTTCTTGGATGTCAAGTCAAAAAATGGACATGGAGATGCTCTGGGATTTATGCATGTGAATTCCTCAGCCCAGCCCTGCAGTCTTATCATCATACATCTGTTGATGAACATACATGGCAAGAGATCCAAAAGTCTCAGAAAGATGTCCAGATCTAGAGTCTGATATCAGAAAGCATAATACATATAGGTATTAAAACTGCTTGTTAACCGGCTGCTAAGCACTTACCCAATCTTAGTTATTATTGGTCCAAAGTTGCCTTTTTCGAAAAGGGCCATGCATGCATTGATCAACTCCCAACATGCAAAGCAGTTTTCAAAAGATATAACCAGATGGTATATCTCAAGCACTTGCTAAGCACTTAAGAAGCAGCTAATAAATATACAGGATGTTCATGGAGAATATGCACCATTTATTGGCTGTATAAATAGGTCCTATTGTCAAGGTGCAGGCTCAGGAATATATTCAGGACAGGGTAACGGAGTAGATACGACAGGCAGGCTACGGAGTCGGGCTATCAGACAGGTGCATAGACAAGACAAGACGTAGCTCGGAGGTCAGAATCGGGTCGAAATCAGAACTCGAGAAATCTCAGCCAACCAGGCGGTCAGAACAGGCAGAATCGCGGAGGCTCGAGCAGGCACCGTGACA